>MVGT01001374.1:94493-132720 GCA_002174775.1 Macleaya cordata | reverse complement strand
AAAAAAAAAAGTGAACAAGGGTATCTTAGGCATTTTTTAAAACTTAGTTTACACATTTTTTAAATTTTTAGGGACTAAAATCATAACACTATAATTTTTTAAGGACTAAAATCATAAAGTTTTAAAAAATAAGGATTAAAATTATAAAAGTATTTTAGTGAGGGATTAAAATCATTGGTCCCCTAAAAAATAAGGACTTTTTTTACATTTTCTATTTTTTTATTAAAAAAGCCTAAGAAATTGAAAACATGACGTCGGGATTTGGAAGTTGAAGTCAATAGGGAAACAACGACTTTTCCTATGGGGAGACTTAGAAACACAACGACCTCGCTCAAACAGTTACTAAAAGCACAATAAGAAATGCCATCGTTTGCCGGCCTCAAAGTTTTGCTCCATAACTGGCCGGAAAATTACGATGATAGGCGTGTCGTTTTCCTACGTACTTGTTAGGAGGTATCATAATGCTGGAGCTCAGGATGTATATGTACTACATATGTTCTTAATTAGGTTATTATTGTTTTTGTTTCTCTTTAAATTAATTATGTTTTGGTGCTCATGTCAGATAATTGCACATTAAAATCAGGTTAAAATTAATTATAAATCCATTCAAAATGGTCTCCATGAAAACTAAACACATAATATCTGAACAGAAATCAATATCTTTTTATAAAAAAATAAAATAAAACTAAAATCAGTATCTCAGATCGAAAGTCATAAAATCTAAGAAAACAAGAATAAATATTCAAACAGGGCCAAATTAACTGCAATCAAATTGCTTGTTCAATTTGCCTCTGCTGACCTATCATCATCATCATCATCATCATCATCATCAACCATGTATTTCTCTTTCAGAACCAATGTTGCATCCAAACTCTCTCACCCATTTCATCTATCGATATGTTCTTCATTTCTGAAAAGAAAAACAGTACGAAGAGGCCCATAATGAGGATCCATGCTGCGGAGAAGAAGAAGATACCGGCTAGCATGTGACACGTACGTCATGGATAAGAATGCTTGTGTTATGATGAAGGGTGAAGAGCATGTTTGAACTGACTATGAACGAGAAAACCGAACGTTCGTGTCTTAAGAGGACACGTTTCACTTGGAATCAACCAACCCGTAGGAACCCCATGACCACGCGAAGCTCATAACATACAGACAAACCAGCAATACCACCGCTATCGCTTCTCCTCGTCCTTATGAGTTTGTAGCATTAAAATCTGCTAGCAAAATTCTCCTATAATAGTCTGCATTACAGATCAGTAAAACTAAAAATTAAGGAAGTTAAAACCTTTAAATTTGATGATAGCATATTTGTCACACCCCGATTTTCGGAACTCTAAAATCCAACCCGATTCAATGAGTCCGGAAGGCGAGGCGTGAAGAGTGTAAATGAAGTGTAATTTAAAGCAATGAATAAAATCGCTTACTTTTTCCTTTTGAAAGATAAACCAGTCAATTTTTTGTCAATATTAATTACAATTTAGTAGTCAAAGTAAATTTAAAAACAAAAATAAAAACTGTTGAAAATATTTTTCGTACTTAATTGCACATACTTTAGTAAAATAGTCATAATTTACGAATCTAATTCGGAGCATAAGATACTCAAAACTGGGTCTCAAGTTTACTAACAGATTTATACACAATCTCAGAAAAATAACTTCGAATTTCTTAAAATATCTAGAAATCATAAATTTGAAACTGAAATTACTTCCTAACCAGATATCCGAAATATATGTATAATACTATTTTGAAAAGAAGAAATTGAAATCTTCATTTGTTACAGAAATAGGCCTTGGTCAATTTTGAGCGAAACATACTCAAAAATGTACTTTTCTAAAACTGATAGTAACAAATACGAAATTTATACAATATTATGTAAAACATAATTACTTCAATTTAAAGACATGAAAATTAAATTAAAATTAATACAATATTTGTTTTGCTCTAAATTTAACATAAAAATAGATAATTATAATAATACATATCATAATTCTCATAAACAACCCATAATCCCAAGTGATATAGTAGTAATTATTCTTCAATTACAATATATAAAACATACTAACTCAAGAGATCCAAGCTATCTCTTTGAACTGCACCTCCTAAAATCTTTCGCCCTCAACTTGATCTGTATGGGAGAAAATATTGGGTGAGTAAAACTCAGTAGGTGCAAACTATCCAAAAATACTAGATTTGAAATATGCAGAAATTACCATAATAATGCATAAAAAGAGATTTCTTTTTAAATCTTTCAATAATTAACCATTAATTAATTATTTTAAGTCCATTACATCGGTGTCCACCATCTCCTCAAGTCGGAACTCAACGGTACCTGCAGTTGTTATGGGGGTCTCCCATTACCGATACCATCTAGATTTATTTTTAATCTAGATAACAAGTTATTATTAAACTTCCTTTAATTCATTTTTCTTATGAATAGAAACTCATCCCTTGCATTAAATAAATAAATATAACCATGCAAGATAAATACATTTCATATCCAATTTCATAACAAAAACATAAAATTAGATTTTGTTTATAGTAGGGATCCCACCTACCTCAATTTGATGCCAAAATCTTATCACCTACTTGATTTATTACTTCCGGATGTGATGATCGATGATGCAAATCCTTGATTTCTCAATGATTTTGATGATAATACTAGTAACTATTATAGATTTAATGAAAGAGGATGTAGATGAAGAGGTATGTTATGGAGAGTAAAGAAAAATATGTATATTAGGGAGAGTAATGAGAGGTGTAACAGGGGTGTAAACATAAAATAAAAGAGGAGATTTTGTGTTTTGAAGAAGGAAATAAGGGGGGTTTATATAGGAAAAAATTTAGATTTTTTATTATTATTATTATTTTAATATTTAATTTTTTAATATAAAAATAATTTTATATTCATGTTAGTGGGCTGCTACAGTAGCCGCCGGCTACTGTAGCGCAGCCCACGTTTTTTTTGTATTAAAATATTATTTTTTTATTTTAATTAATTAAATAAATTTTTTTTTAGAGATAACTCTCTTAATGCATATAATGAGTTTCCATGCAATTACCATGCATATGAGAAATTTATTTCTCAAATCAATACACACCCAAATGGGTATAATACCAACTTAAATATGTTAAGCAAGTGTAAAATTCATACTATGGAATTTCTTGGGGTATTACAATATTATAGATAGAAATGAAAATGCAGCTAGAATATATTCACTTAATATTGTTACATGGGTGATGAACATCTGACAACAAGCTTGAAGAAGCAATGCTCTTCTATCGAACTTATCAACTATTTTGATTGAAACCAATGTACCTATAACATTGACAAGCTTGGTAATGACATGCGATAGCAAGGAAGCGTCAATCTTAAAACCGACTGTCTGAAATAGAACTAGTGCAAAAAATATTATAGCGTTGATTCGAGTATATTGTTGGAATACTTATAATAATATGGCAATAACCAGATGATCGAGGCCGGCTTGAACGCTGCTTGATGAGTTTCTTAAATGGGCTCTTAACTTGATGGGCTAAGTTACTGGTAAGTTCTATCTGATTAAACTCGTCATCACTGTCTTATGTCTAACTGATATTCTCAAGTACTCTTCTTCCTTTTTGTAACAGGTCACACTCAATTAAGCTTGTAGGAGTATCAGGGATAAACGAAGAACCAAAGTAGAGCAAACATGCTAGAACTCCAGCTACGCCTAAAGCTAGCCTCCAACCATATGGATGAATTTTTTATGCGAAGTAGTTTACCATGTTTGCCTAAAGAATGCCGATTGTGACAAAGAGTTGGAAGATGTTAGGATTTAGGGATCGATTCAACCACAACTAAAGATAAACGATCAAACAATGCAAAACGAGAACTTAAAACAGAAAAATAAACGAGCACTACAACGCATAAGATTTACGAGGTTCGGCAAGATTGCCTACATCCACAGACGACAATGAACTCTTCCACTATATGAAAACACGAAGAACAATTACAAGGACTTACCTCACATGTCACTCACGTTCCAAGCTTCACAACCCTTACAAGGATTTTCACAAACCCTCAATGTTGAAATCTCTCCCGAATATTGCTTTCACTTCTCTTTCTATCTCTAGAACACCCACGACAACCCCTATATATAGGTTTACAAAGATATCGACAAAATAGGAAGAGTTCCAAGTCCAAAAGGACTCAATATAGTAATTTTTGTAGCTTAACCGCCTTTGCTGGTGGCGACGCTTTCGAAAGCATCCCTCTCGATGGGACTCTCCGCGAACTCGGTTTTGAAACAGAAAGTCATCTATGTCGAGTTTTCTTCACTCAGTTTCGAAACCAACTTCCTCGGTTTCGAAATCAAAAACCATCTGTTATGGTTTTTCGATGGGACTCTCCGCGAACTCGGTTTCGAAACCGAAAGTCATCTGCCTACAAGTGAAATTAATATATATATTATTCTTCATGTTTATGCAATTCAGTTGTATGTTTAATCTTTTACTAGGGGCTTTTGTGATGGACCTCTTCTTAGGGTTTAATTTGGGCAGAGTAAAACATGTGTATTAGTACTAATTATAAAAGGAGGCTAAAGAAAAAGCACTAGCAGGGCAAAGGTAGAGGAAGTGGAGCCAGGGCAAAGGCGATTTAGGATCACCTTTTGTTATAAATAGATGTAATTTCTATAAAAAATCTTATTGTCCTTAGTCAAAAGAAGTCATATCTTAAGTTTACAAGAAAACAACAAATGGTTTACTGTGATACTTGGACAAGCACAACCACTTTGGAGTTCAAAAAAATAAAATCTATTTTTATATTGATTAAAACCAAGGTCGTATCTGAGATTTTGGGGCCCAAAGCGAAATCTTAAAACGAGGCCCATAGATGAATTCAAAAAATGACTTTCTAATTTTTATTTAAAATTACGATGATAAAAATTCGTTACAAACTTAGAAAAGAAGATAGAATTTAGTCTTTATTTGTTTATTTAAAAGTGATGCACCCATGTTACTTTAGGGCTGCCTACATACCATAGTTAAAAAAAAGAGTTTTGGAAAAGAAAAAAAAGTCCCTGTAAAAAAAGTCATTATGATTTTAGTCCTTGTTTTATAAATTTAGTCCCTACTTTTGGAAGTAGGGACTAAATTTATAAAACAAGGACTAAAATCATAATGACTTTTTTTACATGGACTTTTTTTACATTTTCCATTAAAAAAAACGTGAAGTTAGTAGACATCAAATTCCATAAAAATTTTATAACCAAAAGTACAAAACTATAAAATAGCTACAGTTATAAACCCTAATAGAACCTTGAAAAATAAAAAGAAAAAAGTGATGCATAACAAAGAATACAATTTGTTGAACTCTTATTATAGTGTATTTAGAACTTTCTATATTATTCTAAATAAATAATTAAAAGTTTTTATTCTAAATAAATAAGGAAATAGAAATGGAAAAGATTTTCATACAACTAGGAGTATGATAATAAAGTAATAAATTAACTCATGCTAATATATGTGCAGAATAGGCCCTGATTGAAACAAGTAATGTATTATATAATATTTCTCTAAATTGAACTCTTTAATGCATGAGGTACAAGGGGACGCCAAAATCCAATTTTGTTTATTCAACTTACGGATCAGTCCCCTAAAAAATCAAACAAAGAGCCACAAAAGAACGATACTTAAAAGTACCTATAGAACTGCTGTAACTGGATTACAACTAAACTTCCCAAATTGTACTAAGAGGAAGAAACACAAAGCTACTAAAAAGAAAATAATTCTATAAATAACTAATACAAATACTAGTATAGGATAATTAACAACTTCTCCCTTAAGACTGGCTTCTAAATCTTCCTGCACCATGACGATCCAATTGAAGATGTTCACCCGATATTTGTGGGCGATAACAGCTGAAGTGACATAGCATACCTAGGACAGCGATTGAAAAAAAAAATCATGATTGTCTTAAATTTTGTTGGGACATTACAGTCGTCACCATCTTTCAATATACTTTAAGGGCCTGAAAATGTGGTCCATGCTAGAACGATGGGGACAAAAGACCTATAGTTGTATTGGCACTCTCGTACATTTTAGCATTGGCCCTGGCATTAAAGGAGCCAGGAATTTACTTTAGTGGGGTTGCACTTTAAAGGAAAGAGGTATGATCTATCTCGGGTAAAAAAGTAAATTTGTAACATTTATTAACATTTCAAAGATGTTACAGAATGAGGGGTGCTAGATTTGTCATAACAATTTTAGAATATTGCAGAAGTTATTTCATAATGGGAAAAAATATACAAATTGGACATAATAGGAAGAGGTTCTTTATTTTTAATTAAGATTTTGGGGCCCAAAGAAAAATCTAAAAACGGGGCCCCATAGATGAATTCAAAAAATGACTTTCTAATTTTTTTAAGCACGATAATAAAAAAATCGTTACAAACTTAAAAAAAAAAAGATAAAATTTAGTCTTTATTGATTTATTTATTTAAAAGTGATGCACCTATGTTACTTTAAGGCTGTCTACATACTATAGTTAAAAAAATACGCGTAGTTTGTAGAGTTCAGATTCCATAAAAATTTTATAAACAAAAGTACAAAACTATAAAATAGCTAGAGTTATAAATCCTAATAGAACTTGAAAAAAAAAGTGATGCAAAGTAAAGAATATAATTTGTTGAACTCTTATTATAATACATTTAGAAGTTTCCATATATTCTAAATAAATAATTAAGAGTTTTTATTCTAAATAGATAAGGAAATAGAAATGAAAAAGATTTCCATACAACTAGGAGTATGATAATAAAGTAATAAACTAACTCAGACTAGTATATCCATATATACAATTTGTTGAACTCTTATTATAATATATTTAGAAGTTTCTATATATTCTAAATAAATAATTAAGAGTTTTTATTCAAAATAAATAAGGAAATAGAAATGGAAAAGATTTTCATACAACTAGGAGTATAATAATAAAGTAATAAACTAACCCATGTTAATATGTGCACGATATATATATATATATAGAATCGGCCCTGATTAAAATAAGTAACATATTACATAATATTTCTCTAAGCTGAATTTTTTGTTGCCTGAGGTCCAAGGGGACACCAAAATCTAATTTTATCTATTCAGCTTACCGCCAGTCCCCTAAAAAACCAAACAGAGAGCCACAAAAGAGATACTTAAAAGTACCTATAGAACTATTGTAGTTAGATTACAACTAAACTTTCCAAATTGTACTAAGAGGAAGAAACACAAAGCTACCAAAAAGAAAATAATTCTAAAAATAATTAATACAAATACTACTACGGGATAATTAACAACTTCTCCCTTAAGACTGGCTTCTGAATCTTCCTGCACCATGATGATCCAATTGAAGATGTTCACCCGATATTTGTGGGCGATGACAGCTGAAGTGACATAGCATACCTAGGACTGCAATTGAAAAAATCACAATCGTCTTGAATTTTGTTGGGACATTACAGTCGTTACCTTCTTCCAATATGTTTTAAGGGCTTGAAAATGTGGTCCATGCTAAAACGAATGTCGACAAAAGACCTTTAGTTGTATTGGCACTCTCGTACGTTTTAGCATGGGCCTTGGCATTAGAGGAGTTAGAAATTTACTTTGGGGGGCCGCACTTTAAAGGAAAGAGGTAGGATCCATCCTGAGCAAAAAACTAAATTTGAAACATTTATGAAATTCATAACATTTCAAAGATGTTACAGATTGAGGGGTGCCAAATTTATCATAACAATGTTAGAATGTTGCGGAAGTTATTTTATAATAGTTTTGAAATAGAAAAATGTACAAATTGGACGTAACATGAATAGGTTCTTTATTCATAATAATTATTTTTAATTAAGATTATACACGTCCACAAGGATTTTCTAATGTTTAAAATTTTTTTTGTCCCCAATCCTAATCAATAAAGCTTCCTAAACAATCAAAACTATTAAAACACGTTACATATCCGTAACATTTAAAAAAAGTTACAAAGTAGCAATTTGGTGTAGTCTCCATTTTCGTTATTACTTACAATGAGTTTACACTGTGGCCAATAGGGCCCATATGAAGATGATCTAAGAGAATATTTTTGTGAGGATATTATCTTTAACATGTAGATCTATCCTCACTAAAAATTATCTCATTCTAAACTTATAACCCCATACAGTGATTGGAAATCAAATGTTATTGAGTTGCTCATTTTACCGTTAATTACAATCGATCGATGTTCGGATTACAAGTCTTAGGATGGACTAGTTTTCAGTGAGGAAAACCTACATGGTGAGAAGAACACCAGAATAAGCCTTTGGATCATCTCCATATGGGACTCCTAGGGCATTGTAAACTCATTGTAAGAATAGAAATGTAAGCAGATTAACCATCCTCTTAAATAAATGTTAAGATCATGACAAAGAAAACCCAACATCTCATTTTTTTTAAGGTTTTAAAAAATAAGTGTCCGAACATATTTTTTTCCTGAATCATTGAAGTGCTTAAATACCCCATGTAGAATGCCCTAATTGTCTCCCATACATCGATGAGGATAATTTAAGAGCCGATTTTTTATGTGGATGATCTCCTCACTATTTGGATTATTATATTAAAAAATCAGTCAATTCAAAAACTTATTTCTCCTTTAAAATCAGCCCATCAAATTTTTGAAATTTTTAAGTTTTTTAAACATCAAATTTATCGATAATTTGCAACCAACTTTTGATAGGGTTAAAAGTTTTAGAACGCGATGATTTTCGGATATGATGATCTATATGGTGAGTAGAAGGAACTAACATAAACAGTTCTACCATTGGAACCGGCCCAATAATATGTCTAATTATAGAGATTGAGGTGCCTGTTAAAATTAACCATTCATTGTGTATTTGTGGGGCCCACACATACACAAAAGATAATAGATGTAGACTGTCACCTCAATCTGTCTAATTAGAAAGATTTTTTAGCCCGTCCTAAAATTAATTTCTGTACACAAAAACTTGCTTGGTTGTTGAATTTTTTGCTAGCATTGGATGACCCAATACCTTTTCCAAATTCTTGTTGGGATTTAAGCACCTTCATTAATGGTGTGGGGGGGGGGGGGTTCCATGACATCTATGTCTTTCATTTTGACAAATTTTGTTTCAAAATTTTGATGATGACAAAATTCGAGTATGGTAGAAGGTACTCAAAGTGGTGGAGTCGAACTCTAGAAAATTTTAAAATTAGTTTACTTTGTTTTGAAACGAGCCCAATGGCACTCGAGTGCGTAATGCATTTTAACCATTTAATTTGTATAAATATATTCGCTTTCATTATCTATTAGTAAATAAAAAGTAATATTTTATAATTTTATATATATAACAAAAAATGTGAAAATTAATTAAATGTCTTTTTTTATGAAGGAATTAAATACCAATTTTTGCACAAACAAACATTCTTTCATTTTATTGCACATACAGCTACCAACATATGTGAAAGAGACCCCAGTATAAAAAAAATGGAGAAACAAAGTAACCTTGCTCTTATAATTAAAAACAAAAGTAAACATTGTAAATAAGCATTATGGAAGAACACTTAAATTTGAATTATGCCCGATTCTTTAAAGAAAAAAATTAGA
Source organism: Macleaya cordata (assembly GCA_002174775.1). Taxonomy (NCBI): domain Eukaryota; kingdom Viridiplantae; phylum Streptophyta; class Magnoliopsida; order Ranunculales; family Papaveraceae; genus Macleaya; species Macleaya cordata. The sequence goes on along the minus strand of MVGT01001374.1, from coordinate 123,107 downwards.
ATTTACATGAATCTTACAAAAACCAAACTTATATGAAAGTTATAGGAAAAAGTATGAAAATATTGATTGAAAAAATACATAAATATCTCCTTCTTCTTCAATTGACAATCTGTGTCTTCTTCTTCTAAAAGGATGGATAAACATTTGAAAAGAAAACTCAATCTTTTGATCAAGGGGTATTCCCTTTATATCTATACTACTAATTAAACAAAGCCATCTTTTGAAAGCTTTTTACTTTTGTTGTCCCTAACTAATATATTTTTAAACAAAGATTAAGTTTACCTACCAAGGATATAATTGTCTTTTTTGCCCTTGGTAAACTCCTTCAAAGTGGTTATTTCAGTCTTTTCACCACTCACCACGATTTCCTGCCCACACCCTATGATTCTCTCCATATCCCTCTCCCTCTTTCACCTAGTTGTTATTTTTTTGCTAAACGGTTGATTATAAATTCTTGGAAAGGAAGGTTAAATTTAGAATTTGGCATTATATTTTTTTTAAATCTATCTACAAAACCGTTATAATCTCTCTATAATCACTTCATAACTACCTATTTAGTGGATTTGGCATTATATTTTCCTTAAATCTCTTCACAAAATCGTTATTATCTCTCCTTCCCACAATTACCTCATCACCACGCACTAAGGGTGGTTATATTTCTCTAAAAACTCTTTTCTCATGTCTCTAATCATTTTCTCTATTCTTTCTTCTTCATCTTTTTAGCCAAGTTTAATTTATTTTATTATCATTTTTATCTTTATATTTGAAAATAATTTTCTTTGTAGTATTAGTGGATCTGACTAAACAGAGAAGAAGCAATGTTGAAGGAAATGTTAATCAAAGCAAGAGATATGCTTATGTAATGAGCAATGTAAACGTTTTTTTTAAGCATGGTTATACGTATAAATTTCTTATATGATTTTTAGGGTATATATTTTTTATACCCTTTTTATTTGTAGGTTTAATTGCATAATTTTTTATGTTTTTTATTTGGAGGGTTAATGGTGGATTCGGGTAGTTTTGGACGGATTACAATGTACATACAAATGTGGTTCTTGATCTTTCTTAATTTAATTTGCTCTTAACTGAATACATGTAAATATGAACTGATGGTTATGGAGTACAATTCAGTATTCACATATGCACAATGTCTTCTTTTTCTTATTCTTCATTTTTTATGAATTTTATTTCCTTTTTCTTATTCTTTGTACATCTCTAATTTTTTTTTCTTATTCTTCTTATCAGCAAAATAAGTACAACAAGTATGTATCCGAGATATCTATATCGGACGAACTACAAAACCCAGGGACATGCTCAAAAAAACACCTGATACTACTTCTATTCTTAGTGTTTTAGCCTAAAAAAATAGCCCAGAGTGTGGAACAAGACCACGTAAGGAATACGTGCAACGCACGTGCATGATGCTTGTAATATAGTATAGATAAACCTAGAAGTATTTTTTTTTAATTTGACTATTTGCTAGACAACCCTTAGTAAACTCTATTCTCTTTAAGTCAATATTAATTGACTTTCGTTGACCCAAAAATTGTTACCTTAACCATTTACTAGCCCCTTAATAACAACAGCCTCCTAGTTTTCTAAATTATTACCAAATTTCAAATAGTAATTTTTGGTACAAATAGTTAATGCTCCAAGTATTAAGATCGGTAGTGCTAAAGCTACCAAAAAAAACTTACAGAATAATATATAGAAAGAAATAATTTTGAATTTGACGCAAATCACGAGAATATGTGATGCAAATTACGAGGATGTGTGAATACACACTACCGTCAGATTTCAATTATGTAGATTTTTTTTGTAGGATTCTACTGTAAGTATAGCATTATCTAAGACCACATATACCAATTCGGCAATTCCCTTACAGTGATTTTATTCACCAATGTTTAAGAAAGGTGAGCATGACCTCACCCTCCAAGGGGTGGGATTTCAATTCGTCAACCCCATCATCCTTCTGACTGTATGTACAATACCCACGGTTGGATAATGTGTGGTTTTTTCTTACCCACTTAAACAAGTGTAGGGGTGTCAACGGGACGGTTCCGAATCCTTTCGGTTCCAGTTCTGGAAACTTAATTGGTGGTTCCGGATTCGGTACCGCTAGGATCTGCGGGTACCCGATACCCGTTTTTAATTATTTTTATTTTTATTTTTTCACATAAAACCTATTTGTATTTTGTATTTTCGTATTATATTCAATTATAAAATTTACTTTATTATAAAATTTGTTATATAATAGTCATTGGTTTTTTTTAATTAAAAAAAATTAAAAAAATTAAAAAATTATTGTATAATACTAAATTAAATTATAAAATTATAAAATTTATACGGAACCGGGTACCCGCTGGTACCCGTTGGGTGGATCCGAAATGGATCCGAAATTAAACGGATCCAAAACAGGTAGATCCGAAATGGATCCCAAATTTATCAGATCCACAAAAGGAGGTCCCGGAACCGCAAAAAACGGCTTCGATACTAGTTCGGTTCCGAGTAATTTGGTACCCATTGACACCCCTAAACAAGTGGGAGAACAAAAATCTCACTCCCATCACCTCCCCAAGCTACTTCAAGGCGTCTGGATCTTAGGTCCTATAAACAAGATTGTTGCTGCCACATAAGTTGGAAACCCCCTCATAACACTTTTAGAAGGGGAAAAACGATGGGTCTGACCCTACCACATAAGGGTCTGGCACAGATTTTGTAAAATGGTCGGGCCAAAAAGCTTTATGTTATAAACAAGGTTACCACTTCTCCCTTTCTCATTAGTCATCTCAATGAAAGTATAACACTCAATAATCAACCTCCCCATTGCATTGGGATTTTTAGGAAAAATTTTGCCACGGCCAGGTTGTCGCAAATAGTATTTGTTTTCAGAAGAGTTTAGACTAGAGTCAAAAACAGTTTAGAGAGAGAAAAAAGGTAGAGAGAGAGGGAGAATGAACATATGGAAGAAAATTGAGATTAGAGTCAAAAACAGAGTCTACGATCTTATTGTACTAATTAATAAGTTGGGTAACAAACGTGATTCAGATTCAGATAACTACTACTAGACATGTTTACTCTGCCCTAATTAAACCTTTGGAAGGGGTCCATCACAAATGCTTAGTAAGAGATAAAACATCAGAATTACATAAACAGAGAGACAATTTTTGCAAAAAAACTAAACATATATTTGAACCAAAATAAATATCTTTCTATCAAACTACTTGAAGATCAATTTGCCTCTGCTGACCATTTTTATTATCATCATCAACCATATATCTCTTCCAGAACCAATGTTGCTTCCAAACTCGCTCACCCATGTCATCTATCGGTATGTTCTTGGTTTCCGGCAAGAAAAACAATACGAAGAGGCCCATAATGAGGATCCATGCAGCGAAGAAGAAGAAGATACCGGCACGCATGTGACACATCATGGATAAGAATGCTTGTGCTATGATGAAGGTGAAGAGCATGTTTGAACTGACTGCGAATGAGAAACCTGCGGTTCTTGTCTCAAGAGGAAATGTTTCACTTGGAATCAACCAACCCATAGGTCCCCATGACCACGCGAAGCTCATAACATACAGACAAACCAGCAATACCACTGCTATCGCTTCTCCTCGTCCTAATGAGTTTGTAGCATTCAAATCTGCAAGTAGAATTCCCCCTATAATAGTCTGCATTACACAAGTAGAGATTAGTAAAACTGAAAAGAAAGTTAAAAACTTTAAATCTGATAGAATGTAGATTATAGATAGAAGTGGAAAAGCTAAAATTGAACTTAATGTTACCTGAGTGATGAACATCTGACAACAAGCTTGAAGAAGCAATGCTCTTCTACCGAACTTATCAACTGTTTTGATTGAAACCAATGTACTTATCACATTGACAAGTCCGGTGATGACGGAAGATAGCAAGGAAGCGTCGTTCTTAAAACCAACCGTCTGAAATAGAACTGGTGCATAAAACATTATAGCATTGATTCCAGTAAATTGTTGGAATACTTGCATTAATATGGCGATAACTAGAGGAGGTCGGCTTGAACGCTTGATGAGTTTCTTAAATGGGCTCTTAACTTGATGGGCTAAGTCACTAGCAACTCTAATCTGATTAAACTCAGCATCAATGTCTTCTGTCCGTCGGATTTTCTCAAGTACTCTTCTTCCTTCCTGTAACTGGTCACGCTCGATTAAGCTTGTCGGGGTCTCAGGGATAACAAAAGAACCAACGAAGAGCATAGTGGCGGGAACTCCAGCTAGGCCTAAAGCTAGCCTCCAACCCCATGGATGATACTGTGATGCAAAGTAGTTTACCATGTTTGCGCAAAAAATGCCGATTGTGACAAAGAGTTGGAAGAGAATGTTCACTGCTCCTCGATAATTGACGGGTGCAATTTCTGATAGAAACAATGGAACTGCCTCATTGCCAAATCCAACACCAATACCAAGCAGAACCCTTCCTATGATCAGCATAATGAGATTAAAAGCTCCAGCATTCAAGACAACTCCTATGATGTAGAAAGTCGACGCCAGTAGCATCGTTCTTCTCCGGCCATATTTCGAGCACAACTTTGATGCGATAAAACTCGAGAAAAGGGCAGCGAGGTACAAGGAGGAGGTGAACAGTTGAACAAACTGGTCATCAAACTTACAATAATTGTTTTCTTTTACACGTTGTTTCTTTGCATATACAGCAGGGAAAAACTTGAGCAAGAAATCATCCATGGCTGTCACTCCACCTGAAAAAAAAAAAAAATCAATTCAAAATTAACAACATATATATGTTATGATCGATCATCATACGAAATATTCTAAACTTAATTAAGTAATTGAAAACATAAATAAGGAGGGTCCTATCACTTATATTTGATACAGTTAAAAAGGGCTGTGAAGACCTGCCCCTGTCCTAAAGAAGGCCGTGCTTGATATTCATGCCTCAATTTGAATAGTAGATTGAAGTAGCATAGAGGGTTAATATACATACCTGATATTCCAATGTCATATCCGAACATCAAGCCTCCAACTGCAGCAATCAGCCAACAGAATACTATGAAAGGTTTGGAGTAGAATTTCTTTTTTGGCGGTGATTCGAATCCCATCGTCATGATTTCCGTTCTTAATTTCAAGTTTCAGAAACAGAATTTTCTAATCAACTGAAGAAAAAAGTAGTAGGAGAGATAGAGAAAGAGAGATGAGAGTCGAGAGAGTGGGAGCGAGCAGGGGAATGAAAGAAAATTGTGATTAGAATGAGATATAAATAGGATTTTACTGGACCGAGTTGGGAAAAGATTAGGATTCAGATTACAAACTGGATTATTTTACCGACAATTAAAATTCTAAACGTTAGAATCACAATTAAAGTTCCACAAGGCATGGAATTTGAAACGGGTTTTGTTTTGTCCTTGAGGAAAGGCAAATCCTTCTTTTACTAGGAGACTAAACCCGTTTCCTTGTGGAACTTTCAGGGGCACATTTAATTAATTTAAAAAATGTTTAAATTTAATTTAATGGTATCAATTAAATATTTTGTTTTATAATTAAATAATGCGTCCCCTTTTATTGTTTTGTTTAGGACCGTGCTACAGCAAGTCCAACAACAAGGTGCAAATCATGAAGGTGAATGGAATTCACACCTCTACAGTCAAATACACTTTGTTGTAGGATTGGAAATGAATTCCTCAAGAGTTGGGCGAATTACATGGAAACAAACAAAGAAAAACACTCAAAATTCAATTACCCGGAATTAAATTCTCCCAAATACCTCTTTAAAATTGCATCCAAGAGGGAGTGTAATTGAAATTAACTCTTGGAGAATGCTTTATATTTTTTGAAATGACAAAAGTAACTTTTAGAAAAGAATGTACTAGTAAAATTTGCACTTGGGTCCCCACCACCCTTGCCACCTCATTATCGCCACCACCACACCTCATCACCACCACCGCCACCATCCCCCTTTGCCACCTCATCACAAATACCAGCAACACCACCATCCTCCTTGCCACCTCATTACCAATACAAAAACCACCATCATCACCAATACCTCGATCCCCTACTACCACTACCACCTCACTTGGGCCACCTTATTGCCGCCGCCACCACCACCACCTATACCTCATCATTGCCACCTCATCACCGCCATGCCACCACCATCAATACGTCAATAAAAAATTTAATTTAAAACTAATAATTAATTATTTTTAATTTAAAATTAATAATTATTGGTAGCTTAAAATTAATTAATAAATATTAGTAATGATCATCATTTTTATCAATAATTATTACTAATATAAATAATATTATAATCATCTTCATCATTATTATTATGACTATTGTTATTATATTTTAATAATTATTAATTATAATAATATTTTAATATGTACAAATAATTTTAAAAATTATGTCAATAATTGAATTCAAACTACTTGAACCAAATAAATTTTTTAAAATTAGAGGGTATTACTATCATTTTTTAAAATTATTTTTCAATTCCTACATTATAACGAACAATATTAATTCAATTACTGACAGAGTCAACAACCCTAAACGAATAATTTTTAGGAATTCTAGACAATAATTATTACAATTCAATTATGAGAATTCAATTACAAATAATTAATTGGTATCAAAACAGAAATGAACAAGCCTCGTTGTTCGAATGGCCTGGTTTTCTAAATATGGTATATTCACTATTTGGATCATATCTTAAAAAAGTAGCTCATCGGAGACCTTTAGCACTAATAACACTTACTTTTAAATTTAATAGTGTGAATAAACGGTTGATATATTTAAACTATTTTGGGTATTAAGTACGAAAGTGGTGCAAACAACACATGATCGACATGCCGCCATGTGCCGAATGCATGAAAACGTAGACTAACATATGTTAGAGTATATTTTATACTTGACTGGCAACGGGTTAGGGTCGATCCTAGGTGGGTTGGCAGGTTGACGGGTCAAGATTGGTCAACTATGACTTATTTATTAAATGAGTCACTTTTCTAAACCCAGGCAAGTTAACCATAAATAATTATGGTTCAAAACAAATCAGCTTAATGTTTAATAGCAAATATGTGGTGGGATTCGCATTGTGCTTACAAAATTAGTCGTCTATTTTTTTTTAATACTCTTTTTATAAATAAATTTTTAATTAGCACATACAAAAACAGTAAATATTCGGATGAGCAAATTTTAACTGCATACGAAGCAGGGCTAGCCTGAAGGAATGGTAGGGCTTGGAGAGATTGAAGATGAAATCAAAGTACGTGGTTGACTCACCGATTTAAGTAGCAGGGGCCCTGATCAGAACTCAGGATGTATTTAGTTGCTCCCTTCCGCGTACAGCTTTTGGTTGGTACCGAAATCGGACCCATTTTGTGCCCTAGAAGGCTAGATTTGGCTGCATACAAGTGGACAGGATTTATGCTGCATCTATTTCTGGCGAGAGACTCCATCAAGGCCTGACCCCACCTTGATGGAATTTTACACTAAAAAAGTCATCCTGATTTTGAGTTTTGTCCTACGTGAAGATTTAAAGGCCTATGATGTAAATTATTAAATCTGCGGTCCATGATCCTTCCTCGTGGTCCACCAATATCCATGTGCCATCAAACTTTGATATTGCTTGAACCCAGCAAACCTTTTATGTGCAACCCACACCGTATATAACTAGGGTTTCTTACGCCCTTAGGGTTTTCTGCAAACGCCGAAGAGGAAGAGTGACAGTTGCAGCTAACAACCATGGTTCTCAAGTACGTACCTCGATAATTCATTTTTCCTTTATTTATGCTTTGTTGCTCTATTTCTAATGAAGCTGTTCTGCTATTATTTTTAGCTTTCTTATGTAACGATTTGCAAATTTTAAAAACAAAAAAAGAACAAAAATCTGTTTCTTTTCGTTGTGTAGTCTGATCTGTAAAGAGTTTGGTTAATCGAAGGAAGGCATTACTTAGAAATCGATTAGGTTCGTTTATGGGTTTAGGGTTTTGTTAGGTCAGATGATTGACGTTCAAGCTAGTAAGAAGTCATTATTGATTGGAAATCTAGGGTTAGGGTTAGTTTTTAAATCAGAACCTCATCTCTTCCAATACAGAGTTTTAAATTGATTCATAACCTTTTTTTAAACTGATGGGTGGTTTGGATCGACGGCTTTTATTGGAAGAAGTGGAAATGGTTGGATATTGAAACAGAACTTGATTTTTGTTTAGTAATGGATGAAGGAGGAAAAGGGGAAAATTGCAGAAGATAATGAGTGAGACATGGGTTTATCTATCTTCCTAATGTGTTTCAAAAAGATGAAATGACGTATTCTTAGTAAGCTTAAGCACCGATTTTTTTCATAAAAGGTGATTCTCATTGGATCTTTTAGATCTCAGGATGTTTTGTATAACTTTTTTTTTGGTTGATTCATTTGTATTTTCGCGGCATAATCCCTTTCATGATATTCTTCCTTGTTAGTGAATTTTGATTCTTAATAACTGTTATTGCTTGAATGATATGGACATGGGTTTTTTCTTCAAACAAAATTTGGATATGGGTTCTGGCTTTTGATCAGTGAGCCGGAACTAGCTTATTGGCATCTGTAATGGTTGCTGGGAATGCATTCACAGAACTTGTGCTACCTGAACCTTGTAATTAGAAATTGAAGTGATGAGTTTCCAATACGCTGGGAACTCTAGGAAACCCTTGGGAAGCGTCTGGAACCTGCCCATCTTTTCCCTTTAACTGTCACTTCCACGCATTTCCTGTTTTTACAATTTTACTTCTTGCATCGGTTGACCTCCCCATCTTTTCCCTTGAAAAACTGAGACTACAGATATTTGGGCTTGGGGTATGTGACCAGAGTTAAATGTTACTTAAACCTACATCATTGATCTAGAAGTAGTAGGAAAAGACAGAAAATTATAAATTTGAACTTTTCTTTCTTGTATACAAGTGAAAGTTGTACGGTTCAATTACTATGCTCAAATCGGGAAACATTGGAGAAGTTGTCACCACCATGTTTAATTTCATTGGATGATAGACCATGCATTCACAACTACATTCTATGTTCTTTATCTTTACATTAAAAGAAGCCCATTTTTGAATTGGATATATTTTACTGGATGATGAGATGACACCCTTTATTTTCAGTTGCCAATTTGGATTTAGTATTTAATGGTTTGCCTTTTCAGGACTGAACTCTGCCGTTTTAGTGGTGCCAAGATCTACCCTGGGAGGGGTATCAGATTTATCCGTTCAGATTCACAGGTAAGAAGTTACATATCAATTTTATCTGTTAGATTTTCTACTATCTCATTCCTATTGAAATTGAGCAAACTTGTTTTGGTTCTTCAATCCTAGGTGTTCCTATTTCTTAATTCAAAATGCAAAAGGTACTTCCACAACAAACTTAAGCCTTCAAAGCTGACATGGACAGCCATGTACAGGAAGCAGCATAAGAAGGTGAGTTTATTCTTGAAATGTTATTTCCTTTTCTCTTTTTTTTGCCAGAGCGATATTTCCCAAATTTGAATATCTGTTTTTCTGATGCATAATCACAGGATATCGCTGCAGAAGCTGTGAAGAAGAGGCGTCGTGCCACCAAGAAGCCTTATTCTAGATCCATAGTTGGGGCTACCTTGGAGGTGATCCAGAAGAGGAGAACTGAGAAGGCAGAAGTGAGAGATGCTGCCCGTGAAGCCGCTCTCCGGTATGACTTTTCAATTAAACATTTCACAACTGCAGTTGAAACTTACTAAGAATTTGCAAATCCATTCAATGTTTTGAGGTTATCATTGCTTATATTTCTTTCCTATACCCCTGCAGTGAAATCAAGGAGAGAATCAAGAAAACTAAGGATGAAAAGAAGGCAAAGAAAGCTGAGGTGACAGCGAAGTCACAGAAAACTCAGGGTAAAGGTAGCATGCCCAAGGGTGCTGCACCAAAGGGACCCAAACTTGGAGGTGGTGGTGGAAAGCGCTGAGCTGCCTTAAGCTCCTTCCTCTCATTTCCTCTCTGCGTAGTAGCATGAAGATTGTAGAGGATGATATTTTTAGGATGTTTTTCTTTGTTGGGAGTGTTGCATGGATTTATTGGAAATTTATAATTCAGAATTTTGTTTTCAGACAACATATATTTCTTTTTGGGGTAAGAAATGGTTTTTAACTCCTGTGACTTTGAGATATCCTTAGTTACCCTTTATCATTCTGCATCCTGGAATTATATTTGCTCGAGCTAACCTATGCTTCGTGAAATAAATCAACAATATAAATGCAGTCTCTGCACAAGCTAGTTGATTTGCGGTCCTTTCACCTCTGCCAAGTTTCATCTTTTCATTTGGTTATGTCTTTGATTTTGTTGATTTTAGCTCTCGAAAGACATTTTAGGGGAAATGGAACCATTGTGTACCATAAAATTACATTCTTGAAACAAACAAATTTTAATTTTTCAAAATTATTTTTTCCTTCCTCCTAAGAGATGTTCTTTATTTGAATGCCGAAGTTTTTGAATTCTACAATTTCAATCCTGCTTAATATAGAATCAAATATTTAGAACCATAAATTCAAAGAGATTTTAAGTAGGGATTTGGTGGGGACTAAGGAAGCCAGACCAATTCCGTATAGGCATCACAAGAAAGGTGTAAATAAAATGTAAGAATAAGTGGATGTTAACACAAAATGGTGAGATGCCCAGTGAAATATCCCATTCAGTATGGATTATAAGGAACTATGGATTCTTTGGAACTATGGTTCTATGGCTATGGGTACGTATTATTACTGTGACTCGTGTAGGTTTGTGACTTGTAACTCGCGAGTGTGATTCCGGTTTGATATCACGAGTTCAAATTTATTCCTCCATAGACAGTAATTACCGTATACCAAACATCAGACCTCGGCTCAAAGCTCAAGCCGGATACATTTATTCTTTGTCTTCGACCATTTCTAGGGTTAGAGTTAAGAATCCGAAAGACGAAGTAGAACACTACAGTCATGGCGGCCCCAACCGAGTCAGTCCAGTGCTTCGGCCGCAAGAAAACCGCCGTCGCCGTCACTCATTGCAAACGTGGCCGAGGTCTGATCAAGATCAATGGCTGCCCGATAGAGTTGGTGGAGCCAGAAATCCTCCGATTCAAAGCTTACGAACCAATCCTCCTTTTAGGTCGTCAACGTTTCGCCGGAGTTGATATGAGGATCAGAGTTAGAGGTGGAGGACATACATCTCAGATTTACGCTATTCGTCAGAGTATCGCAAAGGCATTGGTAGCTTACTACCAGAAATACGTTGACGAACAATCGAAGAAGGAGATTAAAGACATCCTTATTAGGTACGACCGTACTCTCCTTGTTGCAGATCCAAGGCGGTGCGAACCTAAGAAATTCGGTGGTCGTGGTGCTCGTGCGAGGTTCCAGAAATCTTACCGTTAAAAACAGAGGTTTGGTTTCAGATTTTGGAGATATGTTCTTTGTTAGATGGATCAAAATTTTACTCTTTTTAGTTGAGGATTATTATTATATTCTGGAAATTTTTGTTGATTAGATCAAAGTTTACTCTTTTTTGTTGAGAAATTTTGTTGATTAGATCAAAATCTTACTCTTTTTTGTGGAATGATTATTTATGTTCTGAAAATTTTGTTGTTTAGTTATTGATCTTTAGAGGTTAGAATTTTGTTGATTAGATCAAACTTTATTTTTTGGTACAGGATTAGGAGCTTCTGCAAATTTTTTGTTTGATTAGTTAAAGTTTCTGTTAGGGTTTTGTTGTGTAATGTTAAGTTGGTTTCATTTCATATATGATCAACTTATAAAATAATCATATTAAAAAAGGAGTCATGGATATGTTCTTGCACACTATCAGAAGTCTTTAGTAATTTATTTTGTATCTTAGGTTTGTATGTGGTTAAGAGAAGTCATTTTTAATTTTTTTTTCCACATTATGTTTGTAAAGGAATTATGTTTTGAAATTTAAAATGTTAATGTACTTCATTGGTAGTTTTATGTGATCTATTTAAAAAAGTTAATTACTAAAATTCTAAAAATTGATTTCAATTTTTGAAATTGGGTTATAAAATTTAAAATAGATTTGAGAGATCATTTTCAATATTTGAAATAGATCTAAAAAAAAACTGAATCGGCCTTAGAGTTTTTTCTGAAATTGATTTTAATTTTTTTTAATCGATTAGTGATTGAAATTGATTTCTCAAATCTATTTTAGATTTTTTAAAGTCAATTTCAAAGAGAGTTTGATTGATTTTTTAGGTTTGTAGAAATTGATTGTTGGAAATAGATTGCATAATCTATCATTTGGGGATTTTAATGTTTTAGATTTTTAAATAGTAATTACAAGCATTAATTGGAATATGAAGAAGTTGATTCTTTTGAAATACTACATATAAACCTAGGGTTTTGTTAGCATGTGCACGTACATTAAATATAGGTGTAATGCTTCGGGGGCCCAAAACTTGACCCCAATTGTGAGTTTGTGACCCCATTTAATGTGTTGGTACTTGTCTGACAATAGGCAGTCCCCAAGTAATTTAAAAATAGTTTAAAAAAAATCAGGGTTTTAGAAGAAAAACGGTCCGGATCAATACCCGGATCACATGTTTCTTCTTTCCAAACCCCATTTTGCTTCATTTTCGAGTTGGAGAGAACCACATCTAGGAAGAGGAGAGACGAAGCCGAGATTAACTCTGTTGTCGTGCCTAATACAGATCATCTCAGTCCCCCTCTCTCTCTAAATCAGATCTAAAACAATTTTTGTTGGTATCGGAAAGTATCAATGTATTAAATGGGGTCATAATTGGGTTCAAGTTTGGGATACTTGTAGCATTACATCCACTTTGAGATAACAAAGTCAATTTATTATACAAAAAATATTTTTATTCCTAAATTGACCCTATGCTCAAAGTAGGGTTAGTTTTGGAATAAAAGTATTTTTTGGGGAATAGATTGAATATGTTGTGTAATGCAAGTTTTCAATGCGTAATTGGGTGTATTTAATGCAGTTTAGAGCACATGTTAACACAACCCATAAATCTAATACACAAGAATTACTAAAAATGTAAGACAATGTGAATAAGTAACATGATCTATGACTTTTCAGAGAAAAGTTTTTCCATCACAGTATGTTTGTGGACTATGTTCCCCATTCATGATGCACTAGGTTGATATTAAGGTTGCTTGCCTGGTAAAGGATAAGTTCTTTTGAACGTCTTTTATTAAGCAGTTTCTCTCACTTTTGGAAAAGCCTTGAACACTTTTAGTTATTCTTTTTTTTTTTTTAAATTATCTCTTAACTCGTTTTCCTAACCCCAAAAAGAGAGAGAAACTAGTTATGAAGTGTGAGAAAAGTTAAGAAACATCTTGTCCCCATTTTCCTTGTCCCCTTCTTGGCCTTTAGCTATTTTTGTGGCACACGTTCCTCTAATTAATATAGTTTATTTACCATATAACTCTAACATAACTCTGTTATTTTATTATTAAATTAATACAAATGAAATAAGAAAAATCCAAAACCTTCTTTCACTCACGGCTGAAGGAGATTTTTTGTGAGATGAGATTACAAGAATCTTGGAAGAAAAGTGTGAGTGGATGGTCATAGCGGTGGGTAATAATTCTAGAAATTTAGGGGTTTTTTTAGAGTGAGGACAGAAATTATGTGCATCATGGTTGTAACATTTTGTTAGCTTCAACTGTTCCTCTCACTTTAGAAACAAGATACAATCGCTCATACATACATAGAAGTGCAGTTAGTAGCTAGTGCATAAACAACGGTTGCTAAAGTTTCCATTTGGGATGACACTTTAAACTTTAAGAGAGAAAGTTGTATAGATAGAGAGAGGGTTTGTTGTGGTTCGAACTTGGAACATTGAGGCATGTTGCCGTCATGACGGGTTTGGAGTCTTTGAGCTTCTTGGAACCTATCATACCTAGATTAGTATTATATCAATTGATCTATACTACACCCGTGTGGTATAGAAAGAGATAGGATTTTGTTAGGAAAATCTTCCCTCTATTTTATTTTCTCGGTTACCTAGAGAGAGAGAGAGAGAGAGAGAGAGAGAGAGAGAGAGAGAGAGAAAGAACAAGAAGAATCAGAACCAGTTGAATAGAAAGAAACGAATTAGAACCAGTCATTGCAGTCTGGGCTGCACCAGTTCTTAGACACGATGACCTACCAGCCGTCACTCTCTATCGAAAGGGACGCTTGAGTGAAAGAACCATTTGGGTTTTGGTTTTTTTTTTTTCACTTTGATTATTTTTTTTAATTGAAATAACAGAGTTATGTTGGAGTAAAATTGTGTTTTAAGTGGGCAATTAAATTGTGTTCAGAGGATAGGTGTCTCAAATTTAGCTAAGGGACAGGGAGGGGTCAGGGAAAATGGGGATAGATCAGGATCTAGACTCCTTCAAGGCAGGTAATCTTATTTACCAGCTTGATGTGAAGTGGTTGGTAATTGTACGTGGTCCATGTGCTGCTGCTACTAGCAGTCTTATTGCTGTTGCCTATCATAACTACATGACACAACTGTATTATATTATCCATATGTAACTAGGGAAGACCATAGCTGGGTTTGCTCCGGCCTGGAGTTGGTTGGGCCGAGCTCAGGCTTGGACTATAGAAAGAGCCCAATGCTTGAGCCAGATAACGAACAACATGAATAATCTTTTTTGTTCTTTGTTGCATAGGTCATTGGGTGTGAATCTGGAATCATTTGATAGTTACTCGGAATTCCGTAATCTTAGAATGATTCACATATATACCTGAGAAGTAATCTTTCTTTTTCTTGTTCTTTGTTGCATAGGTCATTGGGTGTGAGTCTGGAATCATTTGATAGTTACTTGCAGTCCCGTAATCTTAGAAAAATTCACATAAATACCTGAGAAGATGACTCAAGAACTTCAACTTATGACAATCAATTTACACTTCGATTAAATAACCTGTGTATCCCAATCTGAATGACGGTTTTTATGTATGATACATTTTGACCGCCTTGTGACTTCATCTCTGGATCGTTGCTGCAGCTTTTGGCATGTCTTTTGGTTTTTCTCTATCCTTCAAACTTTATACTTGTCTTGGCCTCTCAGTTTGGTAGCTTCCATGGGCTACTTTCATCAACTGCAAACAATATTTCTTAAAGGTCGCTACAGTGACTTGGAGTCTGAAATCTAAACTGAACAAGAAGTTGATTTCCAACTTGTTCATTTCTGCAGTGCTGACTCCTCCCACTTTGGCATAATATGCATTGTTGAAGAATCTGTACAAGTTCATTGATAATATATTTAGATGTGGTATGTCAGATAAGAATCAACAAGGAACGAGACTCATTTTCTGGTAGATCCAAAGTTAATCAATAACATTTAACAGGTTGCATACAGGATAAAGCTGTCAAATCTAAGCTGAACCGTTCAATTTGGAAAGTTAACCCTTCAAATCTCTGGATACTGGGTGGCTTAAAATTCTGTTATGAATTTCTCCATTTCTTGTTTTGTAAAAAAGAAAGAATACAAATGCGGAGTTACATATGTGCAACGTATGCTATTTCTGGTGCATTTCCTTGATGAAATCTAGGGTTTACAGAGTTTTTCCCTCCTGTATCTACATGTTTTACATTTCCAAGTTACATGTGTAACATATGCAGTTTATGGGGCATCTCCTTGACGGTCATAGGGTCAAATTTAAGATGAGGTCTGAATCTGATGTCTAACCTCTTTAAGTCTAACTTTTCACTTGCCAAGTAACCTTAGTTATCCATGTTTGAGTACTAGATTGTAAGTTTATGACCTCAGGTCTGGCAAATTTTTGAGTTAATTCCCATATGATATGATGAAAGTAAGGCAGGGCATGCTTGAGGGCTTCAACTTGGGTAGATGTTCATTGCATGGAGTTGTTATTCAACATGTATATGTAATGCTATATACATAAACTGCCATATCATGTGGTCCATTACTCTTTCAAACAAAAAATTGTGAACTTAAAACCTGGTGCTCTGTGATAATAACACTTAACGAGTCATCAATAAACTTTGCTGCTATCATCAAACTTGTTATCAAGAGGCGATGAACGTTGAGAGAAGTGAGATGTACATCCACCCGTTGAAGAAACCTATCCATATATATGTATGCAACGATGAAGCAGGATGAGCTGAAGCCTGCATACTTGAAGATGCGATCCATGTATTGTTGAATGCTTAAGGTGGGCGCTCTGATACTGTGAAAGATCGTAACATCATCTTTCTTTTTTGTTGTTTCCAATAACTTTTCATGCTTTTGAACGACTTCCTCAAGAAGCGAAGAAAGTAGCGACAACACCGGAGGGGTTCCTAGAACTACTCCTTCCGTCGATTTATTCAGCCCCAAAACTAAGTAAATCTTGGAGCCAATAGCTTCAATCTCTACTGCCAATGAATCCATCTCTTAACCAAGCTGCAATCGCGACAGAGAAATGTTTATTTTTTAAGAATATGGACCCAGAGGCATATCCCGAGATATTGGTCCAAGCAGACATCCAAATAAATTGCATTAGATAAAAGAACTCTTTAAGAGTTTCATGAATTGGTTTAGGCTTTACAATTCTCAATAATTTCAGTTAAAGTTTTATTATTTTTTATGTATTTTTGTTCCTTCTACAGTTGCAAAATTCTGATAAAAACTCAAAACAAACCTTCTTTTTTCATTAAAAAAAAAAACAACCTAAAGTAACTATCTCAACATATTCGTTTCTTTTAAGATAAATTAACTGAGGAATCCTCTTATATATGACTTTTAAGAGGTATACAAGGCTTTACATGTGTGCATTGTTAAGCAAGATTCTACATGGGATAAAAGTATGAAAATTAAGAAAGAAGAAGTGTTTGCAAAGGAAACCAAAAATTCAAATATGAGAGAATGTAGAAATAGAATAGCCTTGTTTTTGCACAAAAAAAGTGATCCAAAGATCAAATTTATTTATAGTTCTAATCTACACACATTGGAACCAATTTTCATGTAAATATGTTTTGTAATTAATCGTACTTGCGTCTTCATTTTCTTCGATAAATTTTGGTCCCTTACAAGTTAATATTCTGGTTTTGATCCATCTTCATATAAGTTGTAAGTGTTCTTTAAAAGAAATTCAGGGTAACTCTTAATCCATGAGACAAAACAGAGAAAAAGTGCTAAGAACATGAATGAATAACATAGAATTCCAAGTGCTTTCAACAGTAAAGGAGGTGATGATGAAAATTTGAACTTCCATTTCTTAACTGAAGTCTAGCTGCCAAGAATGGACAAGTATCAATGAGTTCAAATCAGATTGACCCAGTAAAACCCATCTAAGTAAATCAAACAAAAACTATAGAACAAGCAAATATACATGAACAATGAAATTAAAGACCCATTTAATAGAGAAGCTCAAACAAACGGTAAAAGACCTATTTTAAATAAAATATAAAAGTGACCTAATTCAACATTCACGGCAGGTGTAAGACAAATCATGCTCAAACAAACGTTAAGAGACATTTTAACAGAAATGGGCTTACAGCTTCTTGAGAGATCTTAAAACGTTCTACACTTCTTCATTTTCTGTAGAGAGAGAGAGAGAGAGAGAGAGAGAGAGAGAGAGAGGGTAACGCATCCACGCACACTTCTCACCCTTTCTTCCTTTCTTAGCAAGCATCTCTCTTTGGTGCCTTGTAGAGAGGTTTATGGTTAACTTTTCATGAAAGGGCTATTACATCTCCATTTGGAACCACCCCTACTGCATCCCATACATGAAGATGGATGAAGTAGGGGTTGAATATATATATTTTTTTGTTTTATGTGAGATCATCTCATTGCCTTGTAGATCATCATACCCATTCTAAAATTTCTAATCTCACTGAAGGTTTGCTAGAAAACAACGATAAAAAAAAAGACATCTTAAATTTGCCAATTTTTTGGTGCCAGGGGAGACTACTATTTAGGGACCTCATGCCATGTGGAACTAAAATTAAGATGATCTAAAGATTGATTTTTGGTGAAAAAATAAGACTTCCAATCTTTTCAACCACAATTCTGTAAAAGCAAGTCACAAAGATTGAGAAATAGAACAATATCGGATGTCACCTTAAAACCATATATCCTCAAAAAGTCACGACTTTGTTTTATGAATCAAGTCATTCGTTTTCGCTTCAATCAGGGTGCAGATGCAGTTCGTCTGTCATATATCTATTGTACGTGGTCAACTAGAATCGTAGTCAAATTTTATACAATTTGTGCACTTACCAAAATTTGAACTCATGACCACCGTACAAAGCCTTACACACTTTTGAGTAAATCATCATAACCAATCCTTGTTGGATCCTTCCTAAAAAAATCGTATCATTCTAACCTAACCCCCTCGATTACATGGTAAAATTTTGAACCATCTATTTTACTAATATACAAACTGTAATTTTTAGGACGTTGCTAATTGCGGCTTTTTATGCATCCATTGGTGATAATGTTTTTGGTAGTTTCTCCGTGCTTCTCACGAACGGTTGCGATGTATCTATACCTTGATATAACTTTGATAATAGTCCCATCTACCAAAAAAGAAATCTAAGGGATAACTTTTTTTATTTTTTTATGAGGGACTAATGCCCAAGTTACAGCAAGGCTTAGATACACAACAAGAGGTATGTGAGTAGCACATCAACTGCCTTAAACACCATCTCACAAAGGTCGACGATCAAAGGACAAATACAGTAAAGGACACTAACAACAGGTGCAAGAAAGGGCACCACTAATGGGTGCATAGAAGGGCACTACTAACGGGCACAACAACATTTATTTAGAAGTACATACATAGATATACATATTAAATTACATGGGTCTTACTCTAATGCTAAACTTATAACAAATTCCTACATAATTTCTTACCGAAAGCTAATTCAATGGTAGAAATATATTTTACATACCTTCGTGATTTGCATCTATCCTAAAGTGTATCCATCATAGATTGTGGCTTTGATTGGAAATTCTGTAAGCTTTTCGGCAACCCTAGCATCACAAAACCTCTAAATTATAAGGAGGGATGCCAACCACCTGAACAAATGAACAAATGGTTATTGGCAAAGGGATAAAAATTTAGGATGCCGATCATGAGGTCCCTCGAATGTTCTCTAGTCCAAAGGTTATTTTCTGGTCGCATATCCTCCAAGACGTGAGCCAAAAAATTGATATGCAAGTGGGGACTTCAAAACTTTAAAAAAAGGAAAAAAAAATTAAAAAAGAAATTCTTCAAATTGGAATTAATTAATGGACCGTTAATTAATTCAAAGAAGCTTATAACGCTTCGTTGTCTTCTCCAAGTACAACGGACCAACCGTCTACATACATTACATACAAGGACGGCTACTAACGTGCGCCCATGCACCCACTTCCCCCCTTTCATATATAAAACGTTTCATTGACTCTCCTCACCTATCATCACAAACTACAAAACGTAGGTAGGAAGCTCATCAAATGGTTTCACTTTCAAGAGCCAATGCCCTAAAACTCATTCTCTTTCTTATTTCTCTTTTCTCTTTAACCCTCTCCTTCCTAATTCTCTCCTCAATTTCTCTACTAGACAATATTAATCATCACATCATCATCTATAATCATTCAAAAGTTGATCATGAGTCCCCCATGATGATATCTCGTCCGTCCATCGACAACAACGACGAGGTTCGACAAAAAAATAAGAAACAATCTTATCTACCATTAGATTTCCTTGCAAGAGAATTCAAGGGGAAGAAGGAGATCAAAATTGGATTAGTTAACATAGGTGATGATCAAGGAAAAGAAGAAGAATGGAGAGAACTAGGTAAGACAAGTCTAGTAAATTTCGAAAGAGTTTCGAGGGATCGACGGTGGGAAGACTACTTTCCGGAATGGATCGACGAAGAAAAGAAGTGGAGATCACCATCATGTCCAGAAATTCCGATGCCTAACTACGAAAATTACGATGAATTCGACGTCGTGGTATCAAATGTACCTTGTGGAAATGAGAGTGAAAAAGAAGGGATTAGAGATGTGTTTAGGCTACAAGTAAATTTAGTTGTAGCTAATTTGGTGGTACGTAATGGTCGATATATCAACGGTCAAGATCGATCGATTTACGTCGTGTTTATAGGATCTTGTGGACCCATGTGGGAGATATTTAGATGTGATGATCTAATACGACATGAAGGGAAGGTTTGGATTTACAAACCTGATTTGAGGAGATTGAAACAAAAGGTTCTTATGCCTGTAGGGACTTGCCAACTTGGTCTAACTTACAAGAAACAAGGTCAGAACTCTTAACCCTACCCTAGTTCTCTCTCAACTCTTAGTCCTATTTAATTGATCACTTTTTTTTTAACCTTCCTTAACAATGGTAATTAGGGTTTTTAAATGAATACCTTATATCTGCTTAATTTATACATATTTTGTATATTAAACCGTAAAAGTAATCGACGTTAATTCGTCACTAAACAAATATACTATACAGAAATGATTTTTGAATCGATAATTTTATAAAATTGGTGCCAGACACTTATGTAGTATGGTGGAACTCACCATCATTCCCCTCCTAAAAATGTTTTCAAGAGATTTCTAACTTACGTAGCAGTGGGATCCACTAAGCCACATAAGCATCGAGCACAACTTTTGTAAGTTGGTCGGTCCGAAAAACACTACTATAGCTATTAGGTGCAATTTGCACGTGCAGAATACCTAATATGTGAAAGTCATATGTGTTTCAAATATAACATTAAACTTTCTCATGAAATGGTTTGATTATTACAATTAAAGTAGTGGTTAGGAAAACGCGTTTTTTTTTTTGTTTATTGAAAATGATTGATTGTTTTTTTTTTACTTAAATTTCTTTTATTCAAACTGATTTGGTTGTTGGGTACTGTTTAAAAAACCCTTTTAATATGTTTACGTCTTTGTTAGGGCTTAACTATTTTAAGAGAAACGTATCATTATAAAAAGTATGTATGAGAAAAGTACCTTTCTTTCTCACGTCATATATGATATTAGTAAATAAGATTATCTGTATCCATCTGTTCAATTAATAATGTTATTAATTTAGGTCAAATGTGCTTATCTCAATTATGATTTAAGCCCTAATTATGAATTATATGGTTGTTGAAGCCATGTTATTTATGAAATAGTCTTCCATACATTTTTCATGGCTTTTTTGATGGTCGTTTTTAAGTTATGACACATGATCTTCATATACGGTTTTTATTAATTAGTTTACGGGCCCACATAAAAATAATCCAAGGGCTAGTTTTAGATGAGGATGTTCTCACTATATAGACCATACTCAACAAAAATCAGTCCTTCTAATTCCATCACCCACTGATTGCAAATCAACAATAAAATTGATGTCTCAATCACTGTTGATTTTAAACTACACTTGATGATAGAGCTACAAATCTTAGAATGAGTTGATTTTTTTTTTGTTAGGATAACCTAAATTGTGTAGATAGCACGTGACCAAAAATAATCCCTTACATTATCTTCGTACGTGGATCCCACAAGCCAAATTGTCCTCACACAAGTAGATGAATTTCTTGATGTGCTTGCCACTGGCCCACTTGGTCCCATTTCTTTTGTGCACAAGATTCTGATTTGATCTAACGACAAAGACCACATATAATCATCTCTAGAATATAAACTATTAGTAGAAAGCCCGTCTATAGCGACAGTTTAACCGTACAAAAAATCAATATTTATGGCGACGGTCTACAGCCCAAAACCGTGGCTGTAGCTCTTTAGGAAGGATTATAAGACCGTGCTAACTAATGCTCAATTCATGACCTAATTTTAAGTAAAACATTCCCTTCTATATTGGTTATAATTATAACTCCGTATCAATTTACATACCATTATTACAGTTTTAGTTACTATCTTCTCTCTGTGTCGATCAATTTCAAACCTTTACCGTTACAGATACCGTCACCGCATATACTTTTTTTTTGCCTAGCTGATTTGCTCCATATCTCTTAATTAGCCATATCTAAGCTCTAACTTATTAATCCATGTTTTAAATGCAGGTGAAGAAAAATTCATGTTCAACCATAGTTTATCAAAACTTAACAAACCTATTGAGTTTGATCACCCCAAAGAAGCCTATGTAACACTTCTTCATTCTTCAGAAACTTATGTTTGTGGTGCCATAGCTTTAGCTCAGAGCATAATTCAAACCAATTCTACCAAAGATCTCGTCCTTCTCGCCGATAAAAAGATATCCGAAAAAAGCCTCCGAGGCCTCAGAGCTGCAGGATGGAAGATCAAGCAAATCGAACGGATTCGAAGTCCCCTGGCTGAGAAAAATGCGTACAACGAATGGAATTATAGTAAGCTTCGAATTTGGCAACTAACCCAGTATGACAAAATCATTTTTATAGACTCTGACCTCGTCATACTTAAAAACATCGATGAATTTTTCGAGTATCCTCAATTATCAGCTGTGGGGAACAATCAGGTACTATTTAACTCCGGGTTAATGTTAATCGAACCCTCAAATTGTGTATTCGAAATGCTAATGAAGAAGAGATATAGTCTGATATCATATAATGGAGGTGATCAAGGATTTCTAAATGAAGCGTTTACATGGTGGCATCGTTTACAGACGAAATTGAACTATCTAAAAAATTATGAAAATGTGAATGATACTAAACACGTCTTACCAGGATCGGTTTTTGCAATTCATTATTTGGGATTGAAGCCATGGATGTGTTATAGAGATTATGATTGTAATTGGGATAAATTGGATCATCGTCTGTTTGCCAGTGATTCAGCTCACAAGAAGTGGTGGCGAGTATACGATGCAATGCCGAAGAGGTTGCATGGATTTTGTGATCTTTCTAAGAGTATGGATCTGAGGATTAAGAAGTGGAGAAGAAGAGCAGAAGATGCTGGTTTTCCTGATGAGCACTGGAAGATCAAAGTGAAGGACCCTAGACAACATCATTGATGTTTTTTTTTTTTGTTGTCTTTATCAGAATTTCATTGATGTTGTTCTAGAATTATAAGCAGAGAGAGAGAGAGAGAGAGAGAGAGAGAGAGAGAGAGAGAACTGTAAAGAGGGGAAAAATTACTGTTAGGGACAAGGAAAACAAAAGGTTCACACATAAATTTTAGAGGCATAATAAACAAGGATGCTGAAGATCATTCATCATGGTACATAGAATTCTTATTTTCAGCATAAAAGTAGGGATTAGGCTTACAAAACAAAAAGTACTTGTCCTTTCCATAAAATCGTTATCAGCCTAATATTGTGATAATATGAATTTTGGAAACGAACTGTTTAACTGGGATAAATTGGATCATCATCTTTTTGCCAGTGATTCAGCTCATATGAAGTGGTGGCGAGTTTACGATGCTATGCCTAAGAGGTTGCATGGGTTTTGTGATCTTTCTAAGAGTATGGATCTGAGAATTAAGAAGTGGAGAAAAAGAGCAGAAGATGCTGGTTTTCCTGACGAAGCATTGGAAGATCAAAGTGAAGGATCCTAGACAGCATCATTGATGTTGTTTTTTTCTTTTCTTTTTATCAGAATTCCATTGATGTTGTTATAGAATTAGAAGCAGAGAGAGAGAGAGAGAGAGAGAGAGAGAGCACTGTAAAGAGGGAAAAAATTACTGTTTTTCTTTTTTTCTTGATCGGCAGGCGAAAAATTACTGTTAGGAACAAGGAAAACAAAAGGTTGACACAGAAATTTTAGAAGCAATAAACAAGGATGCTGAAGATCATTCATCATGGACATGGAACTCTTATTTTCAGCATAAAATATTACGAACTTGTAAATTACTAGAATTAAATGCGAGTGGGGTGCGATCAACAAGTAGCAAAATACATTTTGAGGTCTCTACAACATTCAGGAATGTTGAGAATAGTCCCACATGGGATATGAGAGCCTAACAAACTTAATATATAATGATCCTGGGTCACACCACTCATTGCCAATTGGTCCCACATGGGATATGAGAGCCTTAATAAGGAACAACGACAACATGATCGCTCCTTGTCTCCCCCCACGGACAAACTAGCTGTATCTATCTAAAAGTTACAATTAGGGGTAAATTTTAGAGGAGGGCAATATATCGATGGGGTCATGGGGGCTCAATGAGAAAACGACAGTTCTCCACTTACTGTTATATTTTCAATGAAATTAATGGAAACAAACTTAAACTAATTGGGACTTTTGTCTCCAAACTCTGAAGTAAAAAATCCTATCACACTTGTGGCTCAATGGCTATGATGCGATAGGACTGAATAAGGTGGGTTTGAGTTATTTTTTATTGATCTGAAAACATATAGCATCAAGAGAAAGGTCCTACCAGATTGAAATTTTATCTTGACCAAAAACAAAAGAACCCTACCATCCAATTAATTGATTCAAAACAAACCCTAATGATCTAATTGAAAATTTTAAGATATCTACGAAGAAGACCGAATTCGTTGAACAACAAACCCCGGTAATGCTACACGCATTCCGGATTTGGACATAAACTTATATCCGTGATCTAATTTGGATCTAATTTTGCTCTAATTTGAATAAAATAATTAGAGGTATTAGCAAAGGTGCAAATCCAAGGTGCTTGTAGCATTTTCTCCATGACCCCCAAAACTAGTGTCATTGCCCTATTTCTTAAGAGCAACAACAATAGCGACAACGGTTTTTCGGCAAGCATGTTCCGTGCAAGTCACAGCATCTCGAATTATATTTTCAAGGAAGATCTTGAAAACACATTTGGATTCAAATTATTTTTACATATCTTTCAACTTCGAACAGTTTCTAATTAGTAATTTTTCATATTTTTATTTTTTCGGATGTAATCAAAGTTTTTGTGATTTTAATTCATGAAGGACTTGGAAGAAATAATGTTGAGGTGTTAGATTAAGAAAATCAAAAGAAAATCGCCGAGATACGTCATTTGCAATTCAACTACAGAGTACAAGTAGTAAGGTGTATTGACAATGGAGTAAAAAGAGAAATTAAGGTTTAATGAGAGTTTAAGAGGAGTAGCTCAGAGAAATGTACGACAGTTATGAGAAGATTGAAGAGAGAGGGAGAAGAGAAAATGATTAATAATTTGAAGGAGAAGAGAGAGGTTACATTTGGAGCAGGAAGATACAACAAATGTCATCTTCTCATTGTGACCTCAGGACCCCATGAGCCTAATGCCCTCATCTAAAATTTACCCTACAATTAGGACGCACGTCAGAACGTATATATGAATACATTTTTGTTTCACCTATTGTTAGTTTCCAATTTGCATGCTTCAAAACTACATAATATCAAAATAAGAAGTGGTGATCTCGAAAATTACTTTCCAAACATATAAATTTCGACAAAATCTGTTACTAAAAATTGTGTGCAAAAATATTTTTCACAAATAAATACAAAACTACTTCTACAACTAGTATATTTTATCTAGATTGCATTCAAATTTGAATTCGAGAGTTTTAAAACCAAGTAACATCAAAAGAAGAAGTGAAAGATCACGAAGATTTCTTTTCAAATATATAAATTTTGTCAAAATCTATTACTCAAAACAGTAGGCAAAATGCATAAATTTTAAAATTTTTTCTACACTGGTCTTGTCACACCCCGATTTTCGATTCTCTGACCCGATTCGTCGAGTCCGAAAACCAAGGCATGATTAGTGTAATAGATGTGTAAGTAAAAATATCGAATAAAAATAATTTACTTTACTTTTGAAAGACAATGAATTTAAAAATATTTTATTAATTGTTTACTTTAGTCAACATTGGTTACCTTAAAGTCAGGTCCAAGTAAAGGCCAACTTAAATCTCTAGCTAAGTCAAAGTCAAGTCAAGTCAACAATTATTTAGTTCAACACCTATTGACTCGTCAAAATCAGTCCAAATAAAAAAAAGATAAAAATTTAATGCGTGAATATAATTTTCGTGTCAACTGCGCATAGTTAAGTAAAATAGACATATTTACTTAACCGTAAATCTATATTTTACAAGTAAACCTATTCTAAAAACTAGATTCATAGATCTACAATGTAACCCTAAATAGCCAGAGGCCAACTCCAAACATAAATGACCCAAATATGCATCCGAAAAACTGATACGGACTTGTAAAAACTCCGAAAATATAATTCCAGCTTTTTAACAATTTTGCAAAATCAGTAACTTTTAAGAGAAATTACCCTCTAACCTAAAATTCAAAATACATGTTATAATACCTTTTTGAAAAGGAAAAATTGACATCTATAATTTTGTCAAAAATAGACTCAGCTCAATTTTGGACAAAACATGTCCAACAATACCGTTTTATAAATCTGACAGTATGAATTACGAAAATTATATAATTTCGTATAAAACCTAATTAATTCAATTAATTATGAAAAAAATTAAATGTAAATTAATACATCAATTATACCATTTAAAACTTAACATCTAAGTTCATAAGAATGTCAAAATAATAAGAATTATAAAAAATAACCCTTATCCCAAGTGATAGAATAGTAGTTTAATTCATCAACTATATTTATACAAATTTGATAACACAAGCTATTTGCTTCTCAATCTGCATATCTTAAAATCCTTCACCCTCAACGTAATCTGTGGGGAGAATTTAGGGGTGAGTAAACTCAGTAAGCAAATATCAACCCAAAAATAATAGATTAAAAATATGATTCATCAAAATCACAATAATAATTAACTGATGAACCTGTAAATAAATTACTATTAAATGATTTATTTTTCAACAACTTAATATTTTATTTTGCATTAAACCGAGTAACAACCGCTTCCTCAGGTAGAAACAACAGTCAACCGCTTCCTCAGTCGTAAACAACGGTTTAAGGGGTCTTGTAATATCCCAAGAAATTTCATAGTATGAATATTTCACACTTGACCAACATAGTTAAGTTAGTATGAAAGTATGCCCATTTGGGTGAGTATTGATTTGAAAAATAAATTTTTTATATGCATGGTAATTTGCATAGAAACTCATAATGTACTTTAAGAGAGCTATCTCTAAAAAAATAATAAATAATAATAATAATAATAATTAATTAATTAATTAATTAATTAATTAATTTTTAAAAAATAAAATATTTTTTTTAGCACATGGGCTGCTCCTACAGTAGCCGACGGCTTCTACTGTAGCAGCACTAAAAAAAATTAATAAAATATTTAATTAAAAAATATTTTTAAAAGAAATAATAATGAAAAAATAAACAAAATTTCTTATATATACCACTAATTCCTTACCATTTATCTTCACAATCCTCTCCCCTTTCTTCCCTTCTCTCTTCCACTTATATTAACTCTTTCTCCCCTCTTCTCTCATAATGTGCTTTAAGAGAGCTATCTTTAAAATAAAATTTAATTAATTAATTAATTAATTTTAAAAAATAAAATATTTTTTTAGCACATGGGCTGCTGCTACAGTAGCCGACGGCTTCTACTGTAGCAGCACTAAAAAAATTTAATAAAATATTTAATTAAAAAATTATTTTTAAAAGAAATAATAATAAACAAAATTTCTTAGAACCATTCTAGGTCCGAAAATCGAAGTGTGAAATATCACTTAGAACCATTCTAAGTTAAAAAAGTTAGTAGAAAATGATGTGACCCAATAAGTAAATGAGTTTCACACGCCTCGGAATTGCAATCCGGTCACCCATCTCTTATATGCCGATGACACAATCATTTTCCTTAACGGAAGGGAATCCTCGGTTCATGGCTGCATGGGGTTTCTTGATAGATATTGCGCCTGCTCAGGTCAGAAGATTAATGTAGAGAAGAGTTCCTTCATGATGCACTCGAAAACGCCCACGTCCCTAGTCCAGTCCATTGAATTCATAACAGGGTTTCACCGCAAAGCTTCGGTCATGACCTACCTTGGGGCGCCCATTTGCGATGGGAGGATCAAGGTGTTATATTTTGATGAGATGCTAACTAAGATTCGTAAGAAGTTGGCGGGTTGGAAGTCCAGTTTTCTTTCTCAGGGGGGAAAACTTATCATGGTCCGTCACGTCCTCTCCAGTATGGCCATTTATCTGATCGCAGCTGTGTCTGTCCCCATAACAGTGCTTCAGAACATCAATAGATTGATTGCCAAGTTCTTCTGGGGTTCCCATGATGGTAAGCCTAAACGTAATTGGGTTTCCTGGAAGGCCATTTGCAGACCTGTGTGGGAAGGAGGCCTGGGCATCCGTAACATTGACGCGGTGGTTACTAGCTTCAGGTTAAAAGGCCTCTGGAATGGAGTGGTTAATAATTCCATATGGGCTTCTTTTATACGTGGCAAGTATAGCATAGATATTATCAACTTGGCCGGCTATGTCCCCCTTCGCACTGCTTCCAAGTTTTGGAAAGAGTGTACGAAGCTAATATGAGTGCTGGTTGAGAATTCGGCTTGGGAAGTGGGTCACGGGAATATTAATTTTTGGCTGGAGAATTGGAGTAATGCAGGCATTCTAGCTGAGATGCTTCCTGGGACTCTTCATTCTACTTCTATATCGCTTAGGGAGGTGGTAGAGGTGGACTTTAACATCCCTGGGTTAACCGACGCCTCCACTCTCCATGTGCGCAACCTTTATGAGTCACGTCTTTCTGCTGGATCTGATAAACGCCTATGGGCCTGGACTTCTAATGGCATTTTTTCAGTCAA
>MVGT01001374.1:72757-93615 GCA_002174775.1 Macleaya cordata | reverse complement strand
AATTTTGGTATACAAGACGGTTAGTATACTTATGACCTATTTTGAATACCTTATGGTCAAAATTAGCTTCAGCCTATTTCAGAGAAAAATTGTATATATTGAAATCTAGTTTTCAAAATGGGTTCAATTGTACCATTTTGAGTAACGGTTAGGTAATTACAATGATTGTTGTCAACTGTGCACAATTAACTTCGAAAATTATTTCAAAAGTGAAACAAATAGTTTTACTGAATGTTTTAACTTACAGTTTTATTACACCTCGAGCTAGATTTTCTAGGTCCGAAAATCGAAGTGTGAAATATCACTTAGAACCATTCTAAGTTAAAAAAGTTAGTAAAAAATGATGTGACCCAATAAGTAAATGAGTTTCACAATATTTGTGAAGGATGGTGAATCTGAATACATCAATTAATATTCGAACGTGTTCAGGCTTTGAATAAATATTTGGAGAATAAATTCATTCGAAGTTACATTAAGGAATACATTACTGTTGAGTATACTTTTGACTTATTAGTCATCAACTAAACTTAAAGTTGGCATGATTACAATGATATAATTATGCACTGGCATTTCTTGATGCATTCCATGTTAATGCTTAGAAATTTTGAGTTGTACTATGTTATTGACTTTTTTTAAGAAAGTCGGTTGATCTTATTGAATCAATAAGATTGTGTGATTTGATTATTAATCAGGAACCAATTATTGGTTGATCTCATTTGAGATAGTTAGATATGATATAATCCTGAAAGTGGATATGTTGACATCATATTAGATAATATTATACGGTTTCAAGTTAGTAGAAAAATTAGAATTATTTTTCGAGGAAGTAAACATGAAGTTAATATGCTTCAGTTAATATTTAATTATCGAAACCATTAGACGGATATCGAGGATATACAAACACCAATATAATTTTTTTTTGTATGTAAAATTTTGCAAGAATGTTGAAAAAAAAAATGTTTTTACATACGGCTGATACATGGTGTTATTTTGAGATAAGGGATGGCGATGGAAGTGTGATGAAAAGCAGTTGGTTCTCCGTATATGTGACACATATCACATAAGATGGCACTGATTGGACTGATCATCCAAGACAGAGCAACCATGTCAGTGAGTGGAAACAACGAAAGAGGTTAGCCACTGGGTGATTATTCACACCAAATCATTTATTCCCCAAAAATCTTAATTTTCACCACATCGTAAACTTAAAAGAGAAATTCATAAGCAAAACAACACCAAATGAACTTAAGTTCAAATTGAGATTAAAATCTGAAATTCATATAAAATATAAGTTATTTTCTAAGTATGTTTTACCTTTTGGTTGTATTGAATTTCGGGACGAAATTCTTTTTAGGGGGTGATGATGTAATACCCTAAGAAATTTCATAGTGTGAATATTCCATACTTGACCAACATAATTAAGTTAGTATGAAAGTATTCCCATTTGGGTGAGTATTGATTTGAAAAATAAATTTCTTATATGCATAGTAATTTGCATAGAAACGCATAATGTACTTTAAGAGAGCTATCTCTAAAAAAAAATTAATTAATTAATTTTAAAAAAATAAAATATTTTTTTAGCACATGGGCTGCTGCTACAGTAGCCGACGGCTTCTACTGTAGCAGCACTAAAAAAATTAATAAAATATTTAATAAAAAATATTTTTAATAGAAATAATAATAAAAAAATAAATAAAATTTCTTATATAAACCCCTAATTCCTTACCATTTCTCCTCACAATCTTCTCCCCTTTCTTCCCTTCTCTCTTCCACTTATATTATTATTCGTGAGAAAAAAGGATGGGTCAATGAGGCTATGCATTGTCTACCGGCAACTAAACAAGGTGACAATCAAGAACAAGTATCCACTACCAAGGATTGACGGTCTATTTGATTAACTTAAGCGAGCTAAATACTTTTCAAAGATTGATCTGCGATCAAGCTATCATCAACTGAGAATTCGAGAGGAGGACATAAAAAAGAAGGTATTTCGAACGAGATTTAGCCACTTTGAGTATCTTGTGATGCCATTCGGATTGACAAATGCACCCGTAGCTTTCATGGATCTGATGAATAGAGTATTCCGATCATACCTAGATCATTTCATCATAGTTTTCATCGACGACATTCTCGTGTATTCTAAAACAATAGAAGAGCACGAAGAACATCTGAGAATTACCTTGCAAACACTTAGGGAACATCAATTGTATGCCAAGAAGAGTAAGTGTAAATTTTGAAAGAGAGAAGTATTATTTCTCGGGCATGTTATCTTAGAACATGGGATTGCAGTAGACCCAACCAATATTTTAACAGTTCTAGGTTGGGAATGACCTAAGAATGTGTTTGAAATCTGAAGCTTTTTGGGTTTAGTGGGCTATTATTGACGTTTCGTCAAGAATTTCTCCAGACTAGCAGCACCACTCACGCACTTAACCAAGAAGGGAGTCAAATCTGAATGGAGCCCTGAATGCAAAGAATCTTTCGAAGAGCTAAAACGGACAACACCAATCATAACCACGCCAGAACAAGGAATCAGGTACGTAATCTATTGTGATGCTTCATACAATGGACTTGGTGGAGTACTTATGCAGAATGGAAAGGTCGTAGCTTACGCTTCAAGTTAACTGAAGAATCATAAGAAGAATTATGTGAAGCATAATTTGGAGTTAGCAGTTGTGGTTTTCATACTAAAGTTATGGAGACACTACCTTTATGGTGAGAAATTTGAAGTCTTCTCAGATCACAAAACTCTGAAGTATATCTTTTCTCAAAAGGA
This sequence comes from Macleaya cordata, assembly GCA_002174775.1. Taxonomy (NCBI): domain Eukaryota; kingdom Viridiplantae; phylum Streptophyta; class Magnoliopsida; order Ranunculales; family Papaveraceae; genus Macleaya; species Macleaya cordata. Next base: position 90,839 of record MVGT01001374.1, on the reverse strand, counting down.
TTTGAATCTGAGACAAAGGAGATGGTTAGAGTTCCTCAAGGACTATACCTTTTTGCTAAATTATCATCTTGGGAAGGCAAGCGTGGTAGCAGACGCACTAAGTAGGAAGAATCATGGTACATTATCAACAATCCAGTTACTGGAGACAATAATAGACTATGATCTTCAAGTAGAGAGGAGGGCCACAAATGCATAACTATCAAATGTGGTGGAACCGATAATCATCAAGCGAGTAGTGGAGGCACAAATGCAGGATGCCGAACTTCAGGAGATTCAAGCAAAGATCGAAACATCAGAGTCACCAGAGGACTGGACTCAGACGGAAAATGGTTGATTGCAGTATAAAGGAAGATTATGCGTGCCAAACGATGATAAGTTAAAGAAAGAGATTCTGAAGATGGCCCACGAATCGACATTTTCGATACACCCTAGTAGTACAAAGATGTACTTAGATCTAAAACGACAATTCTGGTGGAAAGGGATGAAGAGTGATGTGGCACTTTTTGTTTCTAAGTGTCTCATTTGTCAACAAGTGAAGATAGAACACAAAAGGCCAGCATGACTGTTGAAATCACTAAAAGTTGCAGAATGGAAGTGGGACTTCATTACTATGGATTTCGTCAGAGGACTACCTAAGACAAGGCAACGTCAAGACAACATTTGGGTGATAGTTGATAAACTTACTAAAGTTGCCCATTTTTTAGCAATAAAGAAAATAAGCTCTATTGCAACGTTGGACATATTGTATGTTAAAGAAATCGTCAAGTTGCACGATGTACCAATGTCGATTGTTTCTAACAGAGATCCTCTTTTCACATTAAAATTTTGGGAAAGTTTCTAAAATGCGATGGGAACCAAGTTTAATATGAGCACTGCATACCATCCACAAACAGACGGCCAGTCAGAAAGAACCATACAAACCTTGGAAGATATGTTACGAGCTTGTGCTATTGACTTTCAAGGAAGTTGGAGCGACCAATTACCATTTGTTGAGTTTGCTTACAACAATAGCTATCATTCTAGTATTGGTATGCCGCTTTATGAAGCGTTGTATGGAAGACCTTGCAGAACATCCTTGTGTTGTGCAGAAGTCAGTTAAAGAAGCGTTATGAGACCAGAAGTTATCCAAGAAACAAAAGGTACGAATCATTAAGGATCGTCTACGTGCAACACAAAGCCGTCAGAAGAGCTATGCCGACAACAAGAGGAGACCACTTGATTTCCAGGTAGGTGACCATGTATTCCTTAAAGTTAACCCAAGACCTAGAATTAAGCGATTTGGGAAGAAGGGTAAACTTTCACCACGATATGTAGGACCATTCAAAATTCTAGACCGAATTGGTGAAGTTGCATATCGACTTGCATTACCACCACAGCTAGCTGGAATACATAATGTATTTCATATTTTCATGTTACGGAAATACCACGCAGATCCTTCACATGTCATCGACTGGCAGGAAGTGCAACTTAGTGACAATGTTTCATATGAAGTGAACGCCCTGCGTATTCTGGACACCAAGGTTCAAGAACTCCGTAGTAAGACTATTCGATATGTCAAAGTACAATGGCAACATCATAGCCCAGAGAAAGCAATTTGGGAGCTAGAATCTGTGATTCAAGACAAATACCAGAGTTATTCATAGGTAATTAATTCAAACCTACTTATATTTTGAATTTTGGGACGAAATTCGTTTTATGGGGGTAATGATGTAACACTCCAAATTTTTTGAGGTATACACTTAATTAATTAAGTGGGTGGAATATGTTATCATACTACATGGGATGAGTACTAATGCATGCATAGATTTGTATTTCAAAACAAGAATTATGATTAACTAATTGAGTTTCTACAAATTATAAATAAAAATATGGTCTCCCCAAGAAGTGTGGTTGGTGGAATTAAATGATAATGAGAGATAACCATTCTCTTATTCCTTAGACATAACATACATATGTAGTATGAGAATAATATTTTCTAGTTGATTTCAACACAAGACTTTGATTTTCGGGTACAAGTCCACTAACATACTTTCATCCTTATTGTCAAAATTGGAAACTATGATCTAGAAAAACAAAATTTTCAAACTTTGCAACTAAGAGACATTTAGCCAATATTTTCAAAAGTAATTAGATTTTAAGTCAAAAATTAGCCAACCATGTTAGGCACCAATAATTTTTGATAATTTAACACTAAAAACCAAACCCTTTTCATATTAAAAACCCATCTCATTTGTTGGCTATAAATAGAGGTTGTCGTATGAGAACTCAACACACCTCCTTCATTTATTATACATACACAAAACTCCTAGAAGTTAACCATTCCCTTCTCACCATTTTACCTTCACTATCAATCTTGTTTTAGTTAAAAAAGAAAGTGAGGAAGAGAATGAAACAAAATTGATCAGACCTTGTACACCATTCAAACTTCATCTTTCTACCATCAAAATCTTGGAAAAACTATATCAAAATACTTATAATACCTAGATCCATCTTTGAGGCACCAAGGAAAGTAATTTTCTTCATCAAACGGAGTTATTTTTGAGAGTGTATGAAAGCACAAGAGGTAGGGGTCGAACCCTAGTATAAAACCTATGTTCTTGATTATATTATTTTTTTGAACAAATCACATAGGTAAGAAAATCTATCATCTTATTTTTTTAAGATCATGAAATCTATTTGAAATTGTGTTTTATGATGGAATAATGTGGTTCTTATGATCTAATACAATATAAAATGTGGAGAATATGAAATTGAAATGATTTAACAAAATCAATGGTCAGTAAGCCCTAATGGCTTTCCACAAAAATGTGGTTCCCGCGGAAGACGATTCTTGACAATCGTGGTTGGCTCACCGAAACAAGCCCTGATTGGTAAGATTAATTAAAAATATTAATATGATATTTGTGACAGTTCGTGCATAACAAAAACATGGCTAAAAGGCCTTGGAAAATACAAACATCAAAGGTTTTGTGAAATTTTGGTAACACTGTAGAGTTTTCAGCAACGCTTTTAATTGAAAAACGTAGTTTCTATTGTTGCATATGTTTTGTTGCATTTTAAATGTGTTTTCTCATTCATACATGTTTATATCTATTATTTTTTGTTAGTTTCCTACTGAGCTTTGCTCACCCCGATAATTTCTCCCCCATAGAGTTCGAGGAAGGTGTCGGAGCGTAGATCGTGAATTTGACGATCGTTGAAAGGCTTTCTTTCTAACAAATATCTGTAGGTTTGTTTAATTTGTCTGATCAGACTACTTTATGTAATTTATCATAGGGATTATGGGATACTTTAAGTTCAATTTTGGTTTGGATAATAGTTTTACATGTTAGAATTGTAATAATATTTCAAGTTTAGTTTTTAAACTAAAAAAATCTAATAGTATTGCGATGTTTTAATTGTTTCTCTTAATTCTGAGATCAAAATGATATTCCGTCAGTGGGATTATCTTAATAATAAACTCAGTTATTTTCACCTAAAATGTTATAATTTTTGGATTACTTATGATCTAGTTTTGATAGAGTTAACCATCACATCGTGTTGCTAGATTTTTACTGTCAATGCAGATGAACTCAGTTGTGGTCAAGTTTTGATAGAGTTAAACATCATATAAGTTTTTTTTGACTTATTAAAGTTGGCTTGTATGGAATAGAGAGAAGGAATTGCCAATCTTTGTTCCTATAATGTCTTTAATTATGTATTCATCTAATACTCTTCTTTTTCAAGTTTAATAATCTGAATGGATTATAAGATTTGAAAAGTGGGGTGTTACATTAAACCTTGAAGTTTTCTCTAGGTTTATGAAGAAGGAATAACACACAAGAAGGAGGCTAGGGCTGGCCGATTTTTTCGCTCTCCTTTTTTTTTTGAAACAAGTCTCCCAAGTGGTGAGAAAGGATCGATTATGCTATAGTCGATACCCTCTCCTTCTCTATCTATATATTTCTATCTTAGGATTTCTAAAATCTAAATCTCTCACTTGATTTTTACTAACTAAAATAAAGAGATTTTTGTAATTAAAACTATGTGAGATTGTATTCATTAAGCATACACGGTTAGGGTATTTAAGGCTTGGATGGTGGTGATTTGATGATCCACCATCCAACGGTCCCAAGTGTTTCTAATTTAAGGAACTTCTATTATTTAAAAAAATACTCTTATTAGAATATTAGCTAACTAAGTAACTAAAACTAACTAAGTAACTAAATTAATCAGAAAGAGATTTATATCAATGGGGAGGTCGACACCTATATCATGGTATTAGCCGATCCATATAAAAATGGCATTATTTTGTGTCAAAAATCCTTCCAAAAATATATGGAGACCTATTAGGATGTATACAAGTGTCATACCAATCGATCCAACAGTTTGGATTGTCCCATTTTCCATTAGATAACTAAAAAACATATCTCCCTCCAATATGGTAAGATTTTTTAGATTTTTATGAAAAGGGAGATTCTTGAGGGAGTTGGCTTGTGTGGGTCGATCCTCTCCCAAGGAGAGATCGACCACATCTCTCTCTTTTTATTTTTAAAAAATCTAAAATCCCCTTCACAATTTATTTACTAAAATATCTCTTTCCTAATCAACTTTGAGTAATCCACAAGACTTAACTAATAATCCAGTAGGGTTATTTACATTTTTAGTAGAGTGTGGGGTCCATATGGTTCGTACTTATATGCATATAACATTTATACCCTATGTATACTTATATATATATATATGTCTATATAATAAAACAGAGCAGTCTTGAGATAAAAAACGACCAAGATTTGTCCTCTAACAAATCTGAGCCGTCCTTGCTGATTAGGACAAACATATAAAACTTAACTAATTATGTGTGCAATGGACTAAAATATCCTTTTTCTATTTTCACAAACCCACTTTATCACGTACCCTCTTTCAAACCCACGATCCCACGCTCTCTTCTCTTCATCTTCTTCTTTCTAAGAGCATCTCCAATGCTAATGTGAATGTGGTAAAATAAGACTGCCACGTAGGATAAATAGACATTCTCTTTAAAAAATCTTCTCCAATACTAATGTGAAGAAAGGATGTGATGATGATGTGGCGGTAGTTATTCTAGACATTGTTTCTAGACATTCATCTTCACAATGTCTTACGGTCCACATCAGCAAATTTTTTTCCCTCCAAAATTTTTAGTTACTTTTTAAACAAATTAAGTTTGACCCATTCAAAAATTAAGTGCCACATAAGTTAAAAAGTCATCCCAAGACATTTGCATTGGAGATGTATTTTTTTCAACAATGTCTATTGTAAAGATTTTGTTGCCACGTAGATTAGACATTGTCTTATAAGACATGCCACGTAGATAAGACATTGTCTTATAAGACTTTTGCATTGGAGATGCTCTAAGCTCTCTTCTCTTCTTCTTCTTTTTCTTTTTTCTCCATACATGATACTACCTTTTTTTTAGTTTCATCACTTTGATACATGGCTCTCTTTCTTTGGAGTTAATCTCGCTAAGTTGTTGCTTTTGGTGTTTGTTTCTTCGGTTTCTGGATGGATTTTCTTATTCTTTTGAGTGTTTAGTTTTAGTATTGTTTCATTCCTTAATCTCTATAGTGTTGTTTCTTTTTTATCTCAAATTTTATAGGTTGCATGAGTTGTTGGTTGGAAGTCTGGTAAAGACCTAATCAAGTATTAAAGTGGTTCTAATAATTTTCTTTGTTCTGTTTTGATTGCAGGTCGGTTTCTTGCTCTTTACTCAGAATTGTAGGTTGCTAACCCTCAGGTACCACTCTTTGTTCCCCCTTCCCACTCTCTCTTTCTCAAAGGAAGGGGCTTAGTAGCAGCAGGCGAGCAAAGGGGCCTCCTCCCCTGCCCCCAATAACAGTTTTGCATTACTGATGTCTATGTGCACTTTGTAATTAGGTTTTCATCCAAAGCAAGGTTGTAATAAAAAAAATAGTTTGATTTTAGGTTTTAATTGGTTTTACCATTGTCTAAAATTCTTCTTCTCCTATTTTTTTAAATATTTTTCCTGTGTTTTGAAACGGTCCCCTGTATATAAGATTTGGAATGTTATCTTAATTAACCAATTTTCTTATATTATGAATGAAAAAAAAAATCGCGGTTGGGATTTTGTTTAGACCAAAACCAATTCCGAAATTGGGATTGTTTTAATTAACCAATTTTCTTATCTTATGAGTGAAAAAAATTAATATCTTGGTTGGGATTTTGATTAGACAAAATTAAGTGTCCTACGATTAGATCCAATGGTTCGGATGATCCTAAATCTTATTGGATAACCAAAAATAACCCTACTTCTAAATTTGGTAGATTTTCTAAGTTTTGTGTAACAATGGGATTCCTTAAGGAATTTAGCATGTGTGGGTCCATCCTTTCTTATGGAGAGATCACCTACACTCTTTCTCTCTCTCTCTTTCTCTTTTTTTTAAAACTCTAAGATATTCTTCACAACTTGTTTCCTAAAATATCTCATTTCTATCCAAGTAGAGTAACCCACAATTATTTTCCTAGGTTATAAACTTTTTTTGCATGAGTGGGGTCCACACTACTAATGTATATATATATATATATATATATATCAATATTGATATGCATCCAGCTACACATATCTCATCTTTTGCAGGAGAGACAATTATACTAATTAACTTCATGTATAATATATATACTCATTGCATGCAAACTATTCACGTGTATAATTTTCAATAACTATATATATATTTATATTAGAGGGAGGTTATTGCACCCCCTCTTAGAACACCCCTTTATAACGCCCCCTCCTGTGGGGCCTATATGCGATGCATTCCGGGGCTGATTTTTTTAGAGGATGTTCTCCTCACTATGTATATCATCATATTAAAAAATCACTTCGTTCTAAAACTTCTAACCCTTTCAAATTAACGCTTTAAAAATTATTAACTATTTGGTAACTATTTGAGGGTCAAATAGTTACCAATTTTTAAGAAGTAATTTGAAGGGGTTAAAAGTTTTAGAATGAGCTAATTTTTGAATATGATGATATACATAGTGAAGAGAACATCCTCTAAAAAAATTAGCCCCTAGATGCATCATATGTGGGCCCCACAAGAGGGGGCGTTATAAGGGGGCGTTCTAAGAGGGGGTGCAATAACCTCCCTCTTTATATTATATATATAAACCTTTACACACTTACACACTAGTGTACGTAAAAGTTTATGTGCATACATGCATGCAAGCAATTCTTACGTAAAAATTATATGCAACATGTATTTTATTCTTTGCATGCCTTGCAAAAGGGTTTTTGCACCACTCTTCTTCTCATCCTATGCATGAGGTATTAGTTTAGTTAGAGCATCCACACTGCAGGGTATAAATAGAAAATTTGGCAAAAAATGAATCCACAATGGGTTGTCTAAAAGTGTATAAATACAGTAGCAGGAGAAAGAGTTGTGTAATAATACACAATATGTTAAAAGATTTACAAATTTAGACAGGCGGATTTTGAAAGCCCGCTAATCATCAGGCGATGTTTGAGAACCCGCTTGAAATGGGGCACAGTTTGAAAGACCGCTTGCAATGGGGCGTGGTTTGAAAGGTAGCTTGAAAGAGAAACTTTTTAAAAAATATTAAAAAAAAAATTTGATTAATGTAGTCCGCCCAACATAACCATTAATAGAATTTGTGCTGGGCGGACTCTCAAAGTCTGCCCAGCACAAATATTAAAATGTATTTTTTTTTAACTTTTCTTTTTGTTATTTTTTAGTAATTTTTTTTTACAAATACACAAACACTACAAATTATGCATTGTGAATTCAATTTTGTATTTATCTCATATTGTGCATTTTTAGCATTTACACAACCATTTTACACAATGACGACTGTGGATGCTCTTAAGGGTTGGAATCAATCAATCAACATCTCACTCATCACACAAAGTCACGTGTGGTATTACTTCCTTTCACGTGCATGGATTCAGTTGCCATACTCTTTTCGCACATGCCACCCCATAATGGGTGTGGACAAAAATTCATGGGCCCAGCCCATGGGCTTTTAAAGGCCCATAAGAATTTTCATGGTGTTACATTATCAACCCCTAAACAAAAATTTTGTCCCGAAATGAAGAGTTTCAGATGTTTATTTCCCATCTCCTCTTTCGATTCCCACGTCGCCTCCTCCAGCCCGTGGTGTTGCCACTCAACCTTCACGAACCACTTCGTTCTATTTCGAAGTTCCCGTTCCTTAGTTTCTAGGATCTGAATAGGTTCCACCTTATAGCTTACGTCTTTATTGACCTAACTTTTTGCCACTCAATGATATGATAAGGGTCCGAGTTGTATTTAGGTAATGAAATATCACCTAATCCTAGGTAAATGTCTAAACAAATAAATACTAATCTAAGTGTAAATGGAAGGGGGATCAATATCTACCAATTTAAAAGTTAATTCATTATGCTAGCATAATAGGTAGACATTGAAACAAACAAGTATTGACTTATTCGATTCTCAAATGCGAAATTAATAGAGAATCAAATATTTCAATCTTGAACAAAAATTATTCACACACAAATATGCAATCAACACAAATGATTTTTGTTGACGTAGAAAAACCTAACGAAAAAAACCTAACAGAAAAAACTACGGGACCTAGTCCAGAAATTACCACTAAGAGTTGTGAGAAATCTTACAACCATTCACATCGACAACATGACCCCCTCATGCAAACTCGACCGGTCTTTCTCCACGAATTGCCCCTTCAATGGTGTGTGCGTCTCCAACTCGGAATCCACCAAGCCCCGCACTTGTTAACTCAAATCCTCAAGCTTCTTGTATGCCTCCAACCTGGAATCCACCAAGCCTCGTACTTGTATACTCGAATCCACGAGCCTGCACCTCACCGGAACTCCACCGACGAACTCACCAGAACTCCATCGGTGACTGTTATTGTGTTTGAAGATTTTGGTGTTTCTTTAACACACGATGGCTCTCATGCTCGAATGATATGCAATGTCTAGCTAAAATGAAAAAGCCCTATGAGACTAGAACAAATCAACTCTCAAGAAGAAGCTAGCACAATCTCTCTCAAGGTCTTGAAGCCCTAGCTAGTTGGAGAAGATGACTACAATGATTTCTCCCTTCTAAGCTCTAACTCTCTTCTTCTCTATGGATGCATAACTTAAAATGGTTGCCTCTCTTTTATATAAAGAGAAGGAACAAAACCAAAGGTTATTTGGGCCAAAAGACCAAAAGGGTATGAAAACCCCAGCCAAAAATCGCATAAAACAGAAACCTAGGTGAGGTGTATCGATAAAACCAGGATGTGTATCGATACTCCCCTTACAGATGAGGTCTGTATCGATACACACCTCATCTGTATCTATACACATCTTACAAATGAAGTCTGTATCGATACATCCCAAATCTATATCGATACATGCTGGGAAACTGCGCAAAACGGATTTTGCGAACCTTTGAGAGTGTTCTACATGCATCCTAGCAATGTCAATAAGACCTGATCTGATCTTGGTATCGATACGAACCCAAACAGTATCGATACTGACTTACAAGCTAGGTCAGTATCGATACCACCTTTAGAGGGTATCAATACCACCCTGCCCATAAGCTAGAAAAACCCTTTGAAAAGTGTTTAAATGGTTCTAAAAAATCCTAGCTTATGTGGCTAAGTCCTAATGCAATTAACCACCTATGAATGATAAACATGGTCACTTACCAACGTGTGGTGAGTTCCGGTGGTGAGTTGAGTCCGATGGCGTGCTTTCTCTTCGATCTTTGATGAAGTGTGAGTTTGCACGAAGGATACAACCTAACTCTAACTCAATCAAGGACTTACAAGTGAGTTCATTGTCTCATCATGAACATTGACAAACCCAAAGGGACCTTTCAAGCCCAAGAGGACCTTTCAATCTCCCCCTTGTTAATTTCATGACAAAACCCCATACATAATAAAATTTCGAAAAAGTATTACAACACGGATTCTCTTACAATAGACTCAATAAAATGCAAAACCTCCCTAATAAAAGATAAACAACAAATATAGAAAAAATTCTGCAAAATCACACAAGAGTCATCAAGGCATCATAATATAAGCAGTAAATGTAAATCCTTGAGTTTCTTGAAACTCCCCTATCTTATACAACTCCCCCATAATTACTTCTCCCCCTTTTTATAATGAAATCGACAAAGGCCGGAGGGGGTAGAGGAGAGGAGCATAAGACGAGAGGTTCACCATTCAACAAGTCAAAAACATTCACACTGATAAATAAGACCTGAAGCAATGGAAGATAACATGCCTCAAAAGATATTTCAAAATCATTCATTCGAAAGAGAACAAGTCTACAAACGATAGAAATGAGTGAAGCAATCATAAACAAGCATAGTTATCTGATATGCATAACAAGATGAAATAGAAATGAAAGACTACACAAATAAACTAAATTGTGTCCTAGTCTAATCATCCTCCTCACCACTGTCAAAAACACGTATCGGAGTGAATCGTTTCTCCGGATACAAGCTGGGAGTTTTTTTTTTTCAAACAGTCTATCATAAAATCACATTTTCAACAAAACTCCCCCTAAATCGAATCATCCAAAACAACTTCAAAAATAGTCACCAAGATTCGATAAAACACTCTCACAAAAATGCTCTACACATAAACATAAGTGCAAAGATTTAATCCCAACCACGTGAGAAGCAATCACTGAGAACCATACGATGAATCAAGACCATCAAGATGAGAAAATTAACACAAGTCCATGAAAGCATCATAAGCAACTGGTTTTCAAGAAGATATTCAAACATAAACAATGAAAAACAAAAGTTGAGTTGACCACAGAGTCCATCGAACAATAGAACGAGTGTGTGTGCAAATGATGATGTCACAATATGTGAAAAGATCCTTGAAAGTTGATAAACATTAAGATTCTACTCTCTTTTCACTATTCCAAACCACACTAGTATGGAGGACGAATCACAATGCACGTTCTAAGTAGTTCAAGACCAACATGTTAGGACTTTACCATGAAGGTGTATTTTAGACTACAAATAGCCCAAGAGCATGTATCATGACTCATCAAGTCTACCCAAGAGTTTATTATTGATGTGTTATAGATTTGCTCTCAAGGTATCAAGACTTATCATGTGGTCCTACTACGAACTATCATGCCACCAAGCTCAAAATATTTTACGAGAGCTTACTCTTTAGGTGGCTCCACCAACCTCAAAATCTTTTACAAGAGCTTACTCTTTAGGTGGTACACCGAGTTCAAAATCTTTTACGAGAACTCACTCTTGAGGTGTATAGCAACAAAATATATAATTAATATAGTACAAGTGCTAGGATAGTTCGTCCACACTAGTTTGGTTCGAAATAGTTCAAGAGAAGTAACGAACATACAAACTAGGATGAGCCCACACACATTTAATCAAACACAAGGTACAAACATAAGTTCAGAAAAGTCCGAGTGAAATGTGTGAAGCAAAGAACTTGAGATCACAAAGTTTATTATTCAAAAATATTCAAAAACTCCAAAAACTCATGATCTCAAGAGCAAGTGATCAAAAATATTATCTAAGATATTCAAGATTCATAAGGAAATGATCACAGTGAAGACAAATAGGTTAAAACCAAATCAAAACACAAATGATCTGTGTGCAAGGCAACGATATTACGGGAGAAATACATGCAAAAATCTCATGAATTTTTAAAACCACAAAGTATCACAAAATTCTTTCTAGAATGCGAGACAAGTGATGCAATACAATGCAAACTAGAAGAAACACTTTCAACTACCTATTATGATAAATGATCAGGTAACAACGGGGGTAGGAGAGTGAAACAACGTAGTCTCAAGACATGGAGACTACACCAAATGCCCTTCTAAGAATGTCAAAAATTAAAGAATTCAAGGACTAACAGAGGATATCAACAACTAGTTTATCATTTTGGCACGTACCCACAATGAATCACCATCTCAACAACTAAGTCATGGAAAGAGGTAAAACCTAATAACTATGTGCTCAGTTCTAGATTGTTGATCATGAATCATGGTGATATCAAGAGTACTAGTGTTATCACAACAAACAATTATAGTGGCATGCTTAAAACTATAATCAATAAGCATTATGAAACAACCAAAATAATTGAGTGAAACACAAACCTGTCATGATAACCTCTCCCTTGGTTATAGGTAAGGATCTAGAGTCATGCTTCTTGCTCTTCCTGTCATCCACATTTCTGGTTCAACCCACATCGGAGTAGGTATAAACCTTGAAGTTGGCATCCTTGGTGTACCAAAGTCCATACCCGAGACATCCCTTGCATTGGAGTCTTATTTTGTCAATTCAGAACAAAACCTATTCATAAGACCCAATGAAGGGCAAAAAACAACACTCCCAAGAAAAATAGAGACTTTAAACTCTAGGAGATGTCTTTTAACTTATTTCCTGCACATGTTCACAAAACACATCAAGGTACCATAGAAAATATGAAGATAAATCCTCAATAAGCTTATACTCCCCCTTGATGGGTGGCACAAAAATTTCTCCCCCTATGTGATATATCTCCTATCACATAGCCTTCCCCTTAATATATCAAGAACACACAATTCTCCCCTTTTTGTCACACATAGACAAAGGATAGAGACATAAAAGGTACAAGGAGAAACAAAGGAAGATAGTGCAAGGAAACCCACATACAAACCAACCAACCATCAAGATGTATATCTAACTAAATTTTGTATTTGCGCAAACGACAATAAGTAGGTAGTTAGATAGTCAATAAATACACAAGGTGGAAGGTAAGCACATGACTAGTCACACACTATAGCAATTATCTAAGCTAGCTAAGGAGGATCAAAGCTATGATGAGAAAATAGAAGAACAATGTGTGAGACTATCCTGGTTTCGAAAACCTATGGACAAGATGCATATTGTTGGATAAAACAAAAATCAACCTAATGCAGTAATAAACACAGTAAAGAACATGCATGCACAAATATATATAATGAATCAGTTCATGCAAACACACTCTCAACCAGACCATTAACAAGTTTCAATCTTAAACTTGGTCTGGTTCAACATGCATCACCACTCGACCTAGAGTCATACGAATAAAATATAGACACGAGTGTGAATACAAATCTGCAGAAAATCTTCTGCTTGATATGGTTGACCATCAGTAGTCACCACTTATGTAGTACCTTATTTCTCATTCAATCATTCATAAAAAGCCAAAAATACAAACACAAGAAAATACACACGTCATAGAGTTTGATATGACAAAGTATAGACATGGTGTAAAGTATGATACCTAAAGGATAGAATGACATGTACATTAGGGGTGTCAATTGGTACCCAAAAACCCGGAACCGAACCGGTACCAGAACCATTTTTTGCGGTTCTAGGACCTCACTTTGTGGATCCGATAAATTTCGGATCCATTTTGGATCTACCCGTTTTAGATCCGAAATTTTTCGGATCCATTTCGGATCCACCCAACGGGTACCCGGTTCCGTATAAATTCTATAATTTTATAGTTTAATTTACTATTATATAACAATTTTTTAATTTTTTAAACTTTTTTTAATTAAAAAAAGAAACCAATGAATATTATTTAACAAATTTTATAATAAAATAAATTTTATAATTGAATAGAATACGAAAATACAAAATACAAATAGGTTTTTTGTGAAAAAAATAAAAAACAATAACTTAAAACAGGTATCGGGTACCCGCGGGTACCCGCGGATCCTAGCGGTACCGGATCCAGAACCACCAATTGAGGTTCTATAACCGGAACTGAAAGGATCCGAAACCGCTTCATATTAACGGGACCGGATCTGGAACCTTTAGGTTCCGATCCAGAACCGACCCGTTGACACTCCTAATGTACATATGCAATGGAACTTTCTCTATGAATACATACTTAATAAACTAGAATGCATATAATCAGTAAAATGCAAACTAGTAGAGTACCCACTCAACTTCCCTAACACATTATGTAGTCCAAGCAAAGGGAGGAGTGGGTGTGTTGAACAAGATTCATGATGAAGCATAAAAGTAGGACATAACGCACTGAATACACAAAGTGACATGCACACAACAAGCATTAAGCGTAGAGTTCATTTAAGAATAACAAAAATAACAACTTGAACCTGCCGATGACTTTTCTTTCTTGACCGTGGACAATGATTAAGAGACAACTCTTTGCTCTACATATCATCCACAAACTCAGCGCATCTCATATCAAAGATGACACAATTGTTAAGATTCTTTGCCTTGTTCAAACTCTTGATTCTTCTTAGAAAATCTCTGCACTATCACAAGAAATCCATCAAAAGAACCGGGTTTCTCTCGGAGGGAAACCACCCATGTGAACCGAGAGAAACCAATGACCATACTAAAACATTTTAACACATATGGTGAAGAACCAAATACCAAACACCTTGAGAGGGATTCAAAGACATTGGTTGGCTCGAAATCAATTGAGACGACAAACAAAATATACGGTATTTACAATTTGTTACCTCATTCGATTCCGATAGTTGCATCCCCACTAATGTCATTGGAGATGTGGAGCCTTGCCCCCTTGAGTTGACGCATGTTCAATGTTGTCAACTCGTTTCTTCACCCATACCAACACTTTTTTCCTCTTTAGAGCTTCATCCTTTGGCTTAGGTGTAGAGGTTTGCTTCACTTTGGTCTTCTTGCCTTGCTTCCTGACATATGGTCTCTTGCCGTATGTTGTTCTACTATTGTTGGGCTTTGCAAGTCTCCCAATCTCTCCAGTCAAAGCTTTTGCTTTACCTTGAAGTTGCTTGAACTTCTTGAGCAACTCTTATTCTCTTTGCGATCGGTGGAGGTCTTCCAAGTAGAATTTGCAAGTATCTTGCAAGTGACCTTGGTATCCCCAATATGAGCATGTGTGGATACTTTGAGACAAAATCTTTGTGCCTTTTGGCTTGGCTTGTGGCTTGGCAACCTTCTTTAGAGCTTGTCGCTTGCCAACTTGCTTTGGAGCTTGTTTATCGACTTGCTTAACTGCTCTCTTTTGTGGAGGAGGAGGAGTCTTTGCTTCACGAAAGTCGTTGACGTTGAAATGCTAGCAACCTTACTTGGATCAAACCCGAGTCCCTTTTTGTCACCCAAATTCTTCGATCCTTTCAACATTTACACAAGGTTATTCGACCCGTGATTGAATTTGACGAGCATCTCTTTAGACTCTTTCAGCTCTTCCTTCACACACTTCATTTCATCAATAAGAGATGTAACTCTCTCATTTGCCACCACAAGGTCATTCTTGAGAAACTTGATTTCTTTTTCTTTTCCTTCAAGAATCTCATTGCCTTCTACCTCTCTCTTGGAGGCTTCTTCCACTTGAAGTATTACATCATTCTTCTCATTCTCAAAACTTGAAATCTTCATTTTTAGCTCTTTGTTATCCTTGGACAAGCTCTTAGTGTTTTTCAAAATCCTTGAAAACAATTGTTTTTCGTGGAGATCATCTTCACTCTCATCCTCCTCACTTGAGGTTTGAATACTTTCCTCATCCTCTACTTGCTCATGTGAGGAGGCATGTGAAGCCGTATATGCAACAAGTTTTCCTGTCGTTACATCTTCACTATCATGAGAAGAGTTGGATTCCAATGATGAGTCATCAAAGGTAACATTCATCGCTTTCTTTCCCTTTGACTCACCAAGGCTCTTCTTGTTTGGGTAAATATTTGACAAGTGTCCAATTCCACGACACTTGTAGCATTGCACCTCATCACTCTTCTTCTCAAACCTATCTTCATTTGGTTTGGACTTAGAGAAGGAAGAGTTCTTCTTGTCGAATTCTTGGGATCCTCCTTTCTTCCTTTTCATGTGCTTCATGAATTTCCTTGTGAGGATAGCAATTTCCTCATCACTTAAGTCATCGGAGGATTTCTCATTCGGCCCACTAGCTTTCTTGAAGGCCTTGAATGCTATATTCTTGGACTTCTTTATAGAGCGGAAGTTTGACTCGAATGTCCGGAGATTTCCTGCAAGTTCCTCAGGTAGAAGAGCATCAATATCTTTACTCTCCTCAATAGCTGTAACTTTGGCTTCAAATCTCTTGGGGAAAGATCTTAGAACCTTACGGACTATTTTGGAGTTTGAAATAGTCTCTCCTAAGGCAAACATGTTATTTACAATTTCACAGAGTTTGCCATAGAACTCTTTGAAGGTCTCATTTTCCTCCATTCGAAGATTTTCGAATTGAATTGTCAACATTTGTAACTTTGCAACTTTGACGGTCTGGGTACCTTCATGTGTGACTTCTAATTTGGTTCATGCCTCTTTTGCCACAAGGCAATTAGATATGCTTCTAAACTCATTGGCTGAGACAACATTAAAAATGGCATTAAGACCTTTACTGTTATAGGTGGCCTTATCAAGTTCGTCTTTAGTCCAAACATCACTTGATTTAGGTTTAGTCACAGTAACACCATCAATTGTGGTGGTTATGGTTGGAGGGGAATAACCATTTTCTACAGCCATCCAAACTCTCTCATCTAAAGGGCTTAGGAAGGCTCTCATGTGTGCTTTCCAATACGCATAATTACTACCGTCGAACAGTGGAGGTCTGTACACGGAACTTCCTTCCATATTTCACTACACGGATCTCACCGGGATGTAAAGCCTTAAATGGTGAACTATGCTCTGATACCAATTGAAATATCACCTAATCCTAGGTGAATGTCTAAACAAATAAACACTAATCTAAGTGTATATGGAAGGGGGATCAATATCTACTAATTTAAAAGTTAATTCATTATGCTAGCATAATAGGTAGACATTGAAACAAACAAGTATTAACTTATTCGATTCTCAAATGCAGAATTAATGGAGAATCAAATATTTCAATCTTGTACAAAAATCATTCACACACAAATATGCAATCAACACAAATGATTTTTGTTGACGGAGAAAAACCCCGGGTCCTAGTCCAGAAATTACCACTAAGAGTTGTGAGAAATCTTATAACTGTTTACATCGACAATATTACTCCCTCATGCAAACTCGATCGGTCTTTCTCCACGACCCGGATCCACGAATTGCCTCTTCAACGGTGTGTGCGTCTCCAACTCGGAATCCACCAAGCCCTGCACTTGTTAGCTCGAATCCTTAGGCTTCTTGTATGCCTCCAACCCGGAATCCACTAAGCCTCGTACTTGTATGCTCGAATCCACGAGCCTCCACCTCACCGGAAATCCACGAGCCTCCACCTCGCCGGAACTCCACCGGCGAACTCACCGGAACTCCACCGGTGAACTCACCGAAACTCTACCGGCGAACTCACCGGAACTCCACCGGTGACTGTTATGGTGTTTGAAGATTTGGGTGTTTCTTCAACACTTTATGGCTCTCATGTTAGAATGATATGCAATGTCTAGCTAAAATGAAAAAGTCCTATGAGAGTAGAACAAATCAACTCTCAAGAAGAAGCTAGCACAATCTCTCTCAAGATCCTGAAGCCGTAGCTAGTTGGAGAAGATGACTACAATGGTTTCTCCCTTCTAAGCTCTAACTCTCTTCTTCTCTATAGATGCATAACCTAAAATGGTTGCCTATCTTCTATATAAAGAGAAGGAGCAAAACCTAAGGTTATTTGGGTCAAAAGACCAAAAGGGTATGAAAACCTCGGCCAAAAATCGCGTAAAATAGAAATCCAGGTGAGGTGTATCGATAAAACCAGGATGTGTATTGATACTCCCCTTACAGATGAGGTCTGTATCGATACACACCTCATCTGTATCGATACACATCTTACAGATGAAGTTTGTATCGATACATCCCAAATCTATATCGATACATGCTGGGAAACTGCGCAAAACAGATTTTGCGAACCTTTGAGAGTGTTCTACATGCATCCTAGCTGTGGAGCCGAAATCCAGCACCTCCCAGCGCACTAACACACTCCACCTCCGAAGAAGAGAGAGAATGAACACGTGGGAAACGCGAAATAGGATTCGCCCACGCGGGGGTGTATGAATGTGATAAGGGTATGGAGTCGCCACCTGATTTATGGGAATCAGGACCCAAGATTTTGGAAAATCACCCTAAAACTAGTTTTC
>MVGT01001374.1:37369-65042 GCA_002174775.1 Macleaya cordata | reverse complement strand
ATAATCCTTTTTAGATTTATTATCAATCTAAATCAATTTCC
Source organism: Macleaya cordata (assembly GCA_002174775.1). Lineage (NCBI taxonomy): Eukaryota > Viridiplantae > Streptophyta > Magnoliopsida > Ranunculales > Papaveraceae > Macleaya > Macleaya cordata. Next base: position 65,001 of record MVGT01001374.1, on the reverse strand, counting down.
ATCACTTAAAAATAAATAGTGATCATATTAACAAAATGCATATTTAATTTGTAAATAATACAAAATAATTCATCTCCATGCATTTTCATAACAAAACACAAAATAGGTTTTAGTTATAATAGAGGGAAGTTCCACATATCCACCTACCTTAATTTGATGATGAAAACGTTATCTTTTGATCATCACCTTGTTGTATAAAATTCTCTTCCTTGAATTCTTGAATAATTATAACTAATTAACAAGAATATTAATTAAATAAAATTGGAAGAGAAAGAAATGAAAGAGTATTAGAAGTTTAGAGAGATATGTTATAGAGGGAGAAGGAAATCTAATTTCAGAGAGAAAGAAATGGTTTGGAGTGAGTTTGGAAACTAAAATGAAGGGATATTTATAGTTTTTAGCCACGGTTACTGTAGCGTTATGGTTGGTAGAATAGTAATCAGATGAATTAACCACATATGTACTGTAGCAAATAGTAAATGACAGCTACTATAGCAAATGGAGTAGGTGGAATAGTAATCAGATGAATTAACCACATTTATTACTATAACGACGGCTGAATAATAACACGTGCAACATATTTTAGTGTAGCGACGACTTCTCGTATACAAACATGTATACTGTTCATATATACGTATATTATTCATATATACGTATACTATTCACTTTTTACATAAAAATACTTGATTTACTTCGTTTTGTAAATCTAGTTCGCATTGTACAATTTAGTACTTTGACAAATTACTCACGTTTTATTTTCAAATCTAATTCAGGTAGTATAAATTGATACTATAGTGTTCATATATACGGTATTACTCCGTGTATATATATACTATTCAAGTGTACAATCACTATTCATGTATATGGACATTATTCATATATACGGTTACTATTCACAAAACATTATTCATCAAATTCTATGCGTATAACTTGATTCGTATATAGTTGGTATAAAACACTATTCATGTGATACTATTCATAAATACTGTTCATATATACGGACTATTCATAAAACACTATTCATCAAATTCATATAATATAACTTAATATATGTATTATTGGACAATGACACTATTTTAAATGAACGGTGAAAAGAACATCTCTATTGAATAAGAAATTGTTGGTTTCAACTAAATTTCTTATGGTGTTAGGAATTAGAATAGACTAATTATTTGTAGTAATGGTCTAAATATTAGGTGAATATCCTCCTCAAAATCGAATCTTGGATCATCACCATTGAGGACTTGCATTATTTAGATATAAACCGCGTACATTAAAATTCAAAACTAAACAATGAATATTTTTTTTAAGAGTTTAAAAAAAATTAATGGATTGAAAATTTGGTCAGACGGGTGCGGGAACCCATCTAAAGGGTTAAACACCCTCGTACACCGTCGACTTATACTTTTATTTTTCACAATATTAGGCTGAAAACCCTCCTTTAATAACGATTTTATGGAGAACACAAATACTTTTTATTTTGTAAGCCTAATCCCTACTTTTTTGTGTTATGTAAGCAAAAGAGTTAGTTCCTTCTTTTATTTTAAAATTAAAAAATTTTGGTATGTAAACTACCCTTCCTTTGCTATAAGCGTAGACTTCTAACTATTTTTTGTTGTAGGGACCAATGACATGGCAGAGAGATAAAATAATATAACTTTTAATCTATAATTTGGATTTTTGGTAAATTTATATTTTGGGAAAGCATTCTTCAAGATCTTTAAAATGAGATCAGACAACAATACTAAATTCAAAAAAAGAAAATTCTTCGTAATTAGACTATGGAAACCCATAACTGCATGCGATAATGCATATTATAACTTGTATATGCAAATTATAGTTTGCATAGTTTATTTTCATGCATTCGCTTCGTGAATGGGTTTTATTTTAAAAATTAACTATATGAAAATTATACTTTGCATACAATCTGAGTTTTTCAGCTTCGTGAATGTTTTTTTTTAAAATAACTATATGCAAATTATAGTTTGCATACAATCTGGATTTTATAGTTTTATAATTTTATTTTTTGTTTTAATTTTTTAAAATTAAGTACATATAAATTAAAATTTATAGGATGCAAATTATAGTTTGGATACAATTTAAGTTTTATTGCTTCGTGAATAGTTTTTTTTTAAAAAAAATTTTGCAGTATGCAAATTATAGTTTGCATACAATTTGAGTTTTTTATAGCTTCGTAAATGAGTTGATTTTAGTTTTTTTTTTTAGAATTTGGTATTCATGTCTGATCTTGTTTTAAACATCTTGAAAAGTGATTTTCAATAGTATAAATTTTGTTCAAATCCGATTTATTTTGAAAATTGTGACCATTTATGTTAAAATTTATTAAATGGGTTTTGCTAACGTGCACCGCTGTTATTAAGCAGAGGGTTTTTTTTGTCTTTTTGCATCTCGCTAATGTGCACCGAGGATTATCCGTGCATAAAAAAAAGGTTGTCCTCTCCGACATTTTTTTTCCATGCAAGGATATGTCACTCATACTCCAATTAATTAATTGGTACCACAAAATTTGGGTTTTTGATCACGTAAGAGGGATTCAATCCAAGTCATAGGTATCATCCCTTAGTACCCTTACCACTCCATGATAAGATGATAAGAATTAAACGTGGGTTTTAGTTGTAATAGGTCCAACAAGTTTTATTTCAAGAAAAATAAATAAAAGATTAGATGATACTTAGTATGTCATTGACTTCATCCACACCGTTGGATACAATGTGAAATAAGGTAATTAAGTGAAAATCTCAAAATGTGAGAGTCATAAGGTCAAATGCGGGGCGTTGCATTATGGAAAACTTTTTTCTCTGACGAGAGACTGCCCATATTACAATCACAACGTGAAGATACACCGTTGACTATTAGTAGTAGGTCTATGATAAACGTAGATGAAGAGAGACTATCATGGACGAGAGAGGCTCTATTATATTACATGGGACAAACTTAATAGGAAACCATACTTAGGAAATTTTGATCTTAAAACCTCCAAAGTCATGGGTGAAGTGCACAACCACTGAGCCAAAGGCCCATGTGCGGCAAGATCAAGATAAGATCTAAAAATTTAGTTTGTCAATAAGGAGGTTTCTAAAATAAGGTGTAATAAAATAACTCATAAGCAAATCATACTAGCCTTGATTAAAAGCGTTAGCAAATAGGAAATGTTTAAACACTGTGTCAAAAATTTTTGTCTCGAGAACACAATCCTTTCGTAAATAAATTTTGTTTTAATAAAAAGAAAAAATGTTAATCCTACTGCATTTTTTAACTCCAAACCTTACTGCCTATTCATCTCACGGTTATAAAATAATCTCATACCCCTTGTAATTTGCATCATTCTTAAATTGACGTAAATACTCTCCTAAATAGCATTTGTAGTAAGGTTAGCAATACACTTTGAAGTAAGTGTAGCATTACCATAAAAAGAAAGTATTGTTGAGTGACTGATTTCAAAGATATCTGATGTCCAAAAAATATAATATATTGCCTTAATTTGTTATTGGACCACTTAGCTGATAATTAGAGCATCTCCAATGCTAAAGTCTTAGAAGACAATGTCTTATCTACGTGGCATGTCTTATAAGACAATGTCTAATCTACGTGGCAACAAAATCTTCACAATAGACATTGTTGAAAAAAATGCATCTCCAATGCAAATGTCTTGGGATGATTTTTTAACTTATGTGACACTTAATTTTTGAATGGGTCAAACTTATTTTGTTTAAAAAGTAACTAAAAATTTTGGAGGGAAAAAAAATTGCTAATGTGGACCGTAAGACATTGTGAAGATGAATGTCTAGAAGTCTAGAATAACTACCGCCACATCATCATCATATCCTTTCTTCACATTAGCATTGGAGAAGGTTTTTTAAAGAGAATGTCTATTTATCCTACGTGGCAGTCTTATTTTACCACATTCACATTAGCATTGGAGATGCTCTTAACAGGCAATCGGTGCCTAAGGCACGATCAAATTCTAAATTTTAAGCACGTAATTAAAAAGCTAAAATTTTAAATCTCTACTATTTTAATAGACGATTTATATTAACCATCCCTTATTTTTATCAGTTCTATCCCAGCTTTTTTATTTTTTAGTCAACTTAACTTTGACTAGAATTTTGATTAGGGGTGCCTTCCTTATTTTTTTTAATTTAAAATTATTTTCTTATTAAATAAAATATTAGGTAAAGAGAGAAAGTCAGAGAAGGTCATAGAAAATTATAGTTCGACTACCTTCCGTAACAATACCTAACATTGACGAATTTCTCGCCGTTCGCTCGGCCTCAGGAATCCGAGCATTGAATCCTCTAAGTACTTGTAACATTTCGAAGTGGTTTTCATGGATGATGATCCTGTTTTGAAACAAACCCCATTAATGGAAAAGATTTCATCAAAAAACTCGTTTTGTGAGGGGATTCCTTCATCGAATCCGATAAAGGATGCTGGATCACATCAGTTAGAGGTAATTTTACAATTTTATGTACGCATTTTCTTTGATTTTTTTTTTTAAAAAATGAATCAAATTTTAGGGTTTCGTAGCAGACATTCAAACACGCAGAGGAGAGTCGAAACATTAAGACTCGGACTCGTGACACCGAGTGTCAAGGTACAGACTCCGAGCCTCGAGTCCGAGTCTTTACCTTACCACTCGGAGTCGCGAGTCCGAGTCTTAATGTTTTGACTCTCCTATGCGTTTTTGAGTAATATCTTTAGATTCCTTACCCTTCTTCTTCTTCTTTTTCTTCTTCTTCTTCTTCGTTGGTCGGTGGTAGATGTGGATGAGCAACCGGTTGCTTCTTCCTCGTCATCGATCTTGGCTTCTTCTTCCACTCTAGCAAGTCTAAAAATCCTTTGTTGTTGAACTCGGTTGAAGAAGGCGAAATGGCCCTCTAGGGCTTCAACATAGTTTTTGAGATAATATGAGAAAGAGAAAGGGTAGGGTTAGGAGGTATGGCTCTATTTTTACAAAAAAAAAGGAGTTTTCTATTTTTTTAAAAAAGATTTTATTTTTTAAAATATTTTTTTAAGTCAGAGATATCCCCAAACAAAAAGAGGGATAACCCTAAGTGTGTTTTTAAATTGAGGGGATACCCTTGAGTATAGGATAAAACTGATAAAAATAAAGGATGGTTAATAGAAACCGTCTTTTAATAAGGGCCTTATAATACCACTCTTCTGCTCTTCTCCGTCTTTTAGACAGCGAAAAACGAAACCCATTTTTTTGGGTGAAGTAGTGGCAAACGAAAGTTTTTTTTTTTGCATGAGAGAGATTTGAGCTAAGGGATTGTTTTGTAATTTTTGTACCAAGAGAAGCTGTACTACTGACAAACTCTGTTGTTTTGTTAGTGTTGGAGGGAGAAGTAAAAACAGAGCCTACTTTTTAAAATTAACAGCAATCTTTCTGTTAACTGGACTAAAAGTATTAGGGTTCAACAATTGATTTCTTCATTCGCTACGTTCTTCAATAGTATCCAAGGCACCAAGGAAAGGCAAGAATTCTGAGAAGGAAGAAGAAGGAGCTAGTGAAATGGAAAAGATCCAAGATTCTGAAGTGAAAGAGGATGAAAGTTCAGAAGAAGAAAAAGAAGAAGAGGGAGTAATTAAGGAGAAAGGTGAAGAAAGTAAGAAATCGGATGAATAGTCGAAGGAGGAGGAAGAAGAGGGAGAAATGAAGGAGAAAAATGAACAAAGGCAGAAAATGTATGAAGAGAAAGAGGATGAAAGTTCAGAAGAAGAAGAAAAAGAAGAAGAGGGAGAAAGNGGGGGAGATTAAGGCGAAAGATGAAGAAAGCCAGAAAATGTATGAAGAAGCCACAGAGGAAGAAGAAGAGGGAAAAATTAAGGAGAAAGATGAAGAAAGTGAGAAAATGTATGAAGAGAAAGAGGATGAAAGTTCAGAAGAAGAAGAAAAAGAAGAAGATGGAGAGATTAAGGAGAAAGATGAAGAAAGCCAGAAAATGTATGAAGAGGCCACAGAGGAAGAAGAAGAGAGAAAAATTAAGGAGAAAGATGAAGAAAGTGAGAAAATGTATGAAGAGAAAGAGGATGAAAGTTCAGAAGAAGAAGAAAAAGAAGAAGATGGTGAGATTAAGGTGAAAGATGAAGAAAGCCAGAAAATGTATGAAGATGCCACAGAGGAAGAAGAAGAGGGAAAAATTAAGGAGAAAGATTAAGAAAGTGAGAAAATGTATGAAGAGAAAGAGGATGAAAGTTCAGAAGAAGAAGAAAAAGAAGAAGAGGGAGAGATTAAGGAGAAAGATGATGAAAGCCAGAAAATGTATGAAGAAATTCAGAAATTAGATGAAGAGTCCACGGAGGAGGAAAATGAGGGAAAAATTAAGGAGAAAGAGGAAGAAAGCGAGAAATCAGATGAAGAGGCGACAGAGGGAGAAATTAAGGAGAAAGATGAAGAAAGCAAGACATCCATTAAAGAGTCGACAGAGGAGGAAGAAGATGATTCGAGAAAGAGAAGTTTGACATCTAAAGAACCACTCTCCAGAACACTGGATAACAGACCCGTAAGAGAGAAGAAACCTATTGATTGGTACACAGGAGGATCGTCTTCTGAGAAGGTATCTGCAACTAAAGGGGTTTTGATTTGAGAGGTAAGAAAATTTTAACATTTGAATGCATTTTTGCATTATTTTTCTGAGAATAACTTGCTGAAGTTTGTAATGCATTTCAGTCTCCAGAAGGCAAAAAGCAAAAATTGAAGGCCATTGTGAGTACAGAACTAACATCTGGAGAGGCTTCTACGGAAGGATCGACCAAGGTTTGTGTGGTGATATATATATATATAATGACTTCTTTCAGTGTCAATCAACTCACACTTCCTCGCTAAGTTAGTAATGACCACATGCCTAAGGTGGTCATTAGGCTGAGAATAACTTGATGAAGTTTGTTATGCATTTCAGTCTCCGAAAGGTGAAAAGCAAAAATTGAAGACCTCAGTGAGTACAGAGCCGACATCTGGAGAGGCTTCTGCAGAAGGATCGGTCAAGGTTTGTAATTTATATGGTGATACTTATGTCAAAACCTCTCCTTTTTTTATTTTATTTTTATTTTTTTAATATGTTTTATGTAAATGGTAATGAGGTATGATATTTAATGTACCTAAATTAGCAATTTCCAATGTATTATTGAGTTGTATCAATCATAAACAACTTCTTCAATGGCAATCAGCACACAATGGTTGAGCTATTACTTATTTATTTCTAATATTCCTTTGCTAAGTTAGTAATGACCATATGCCTGTGCATATACACATTTCCATCGTAGCTGCTTAAAACCTGCCAGGATATGCATTTTTCTCATTGCTTACATTGTTCACAGATTGCACGCAATAGCTGTTTTCCCTATGATGGCCTGAGTATTACGTTTTTTGCCCCCAAAAAGAAAAGCAACGAGATACCAAGCACATCTGGGGCAAAGGTTTCTGCAAGTGAACGAGGTATACTGTTCTTCTTCGTTTTTTTTTCCTTCTCCATTGTGATGACACTCTAATGCATGTTTTTTGGGGTCAGCAGTTTGTGTAACAGAAACTTTGCTTTTCATATTTCTCTTTTGTCAACATAAACTGGATAATTGAATCTAAGTGTACAATATACTTTCATTATAAACACACTGCTAGGCCTCTCCTTAGATCAACCAAACTTTCCACTTTCATGCACTAATTGAACAATGAGAAGCACTGCTGTGTGCATTAGACTTCTTCTTTTGACATCTTACGAACTAGATTTAGTCTGTAAGGTTCACATTGTTTTTTTTTGGTTGCTGTTTGTATCGGTGCCTGATTCACATGTTTGTTAAGCTTAGTTAATGTTGCTAAGCTCCATAAAGTTAATCTCACCTACCCCTTGTATTCGTAAGACTTAAAAAATTTCATTTAATCTTGATTGATGATGCCTAGATATTGGATTTCAAATACTGAAAAACAGATAAAATTATAAGAAGTATATAACTAATAAACTCTTTTGGAATCTTTGTTAACTCCAGGAAAAGGCAAATCTGTTGCGATTGCGAGGGCAGAAACTAGCGGAGCAGAGTTGCATGCAGCAACAGTCAGTACCACTCCTCTATCAGGAACAGAAGAAATACATCATTCTCCTCTGCTAATTCCCTCTGAAACCTCTCAGGCCACTGCTTATCGTCTTTTTTCTATCCATAAGGCCAAAGCCCATGCTAAGACTTACGAAATAGCTAGTACAACCATAGGACTTTGTCAACCTTTGTTTTAGCATGGGCCACATTTTCAGGCCCTCAGAGCATCTTGAAAGATGGTGACAAATGTAATGTCCCAACATATTTCAAGACCATAGTTATTTGTTTTCAATTGGTCTCCTGGGTTTTTTACGTCACTGCAGCTGTTGTCGCCCCCAAGTATCAGGTGAACATAGGCAATTTGATTGCTATGGTGCAAGAAGATTCACAAGCCAATCTTGAGCGAAAAGTTACTAGGTATCCCGTGAAAATATTTATATTAGTTATTTTGGGAACTAAGTTATTTTTAGTAGCTTTATGTTTCTTTCTCTTAGTTCGATTCGGAAAATATAGTTGTAATCCATTTACAGCAGTTCTGTGGGCATTTATAAGTATTGTTCTTTTATCGCTCTCTATTTGGTTTTTTAGGGAGACTGGTAAGGGAATAAACGTAATTGGATTTTGGCGTTCCCCTCAGGCATCAGAGAGTTTAGTTTAGAGATATTATGTAATATGTTAGAGTTCAGCGTAAAAAAAATAGTATGTAATAGTTTCAATCAATATAAAAATAGATTTTGTTTTTTTGAACTCGATGTGCTTGTCCAAGTATCATACTATAAACTATTTTTTATTATCATTTTTTTAAAGAAGAGTATGGGTTTAGGAGACCCCAACCAAAACAAGAAGAAAACCATACAGATTATAAATGAAAATACTCTTTTAGACTATTGTCTTCAAAGATGATATCCTTCTGGTCTTGAGCAAATGAACTAGGAATGATTTTCATAAATTCTGAGCTAGGCTGGAGACTAGCAATATGATCTGCTGCACGATTGGTCTCTCTATAAACATGTTTGATTTCAAAGAATGCTAAAGCATCACGAAGGTGCAAAATGTTCTGCCAAATAATTGTGGCGAACCATGGTTGCTTAGCATTCACTGAATTGAAATAAGAAACAACTATCATTGAGTTTGCAGTGACAGAAACATGTCGAATATCATGAAGTTGGGACAGTTTCACCCCTGCTTCAATGACTTGGAGCTCTTGAAAAGTAATTGTCTTTGGTCTCGATCCCCCGACTGCTGCAGCTATAACTTCTCCATTCAAGTCTCTGATTATGGAACCAAACCTAACATAAGAAGTAGATAAAGATGACTTGCTTTGTTATAAATTGGGCATCCAGACCCCATTTGTAACACCCCACTTTTCAAATCTTATAATCCAACTCAGATCATTAAATTTAAAAAGAAGAGTATTAGAAGGATACATGATTATAGGCATTGTAAGAACAAAGATTGGTAATTCTTTGTTCCATAAAATCCAACCATAATAGGTCAACAAAATTAACTCAAAAGAGTAGTTAAAAGTTAATTCACGGTTAACTAAGTTTTACTAAAGTAAATCAAAAGGTTTATGCAAACTAATAGATATTTTAGACATAGTAATCTGTCTAGAATCTGCATCAGGTCTGTTATTTTATACATAAATAATTTATCTTAAATTATTTTTAAGTCATTCTAAGACTAAACGAAAATAAACAAACAGATCTAAAATATCACAGAAGAAAGTTTTTCGATTTGGAAATCATAACATACTGTAAAAATGACCATAACAGGATCCATCTGCACTGATAACAGAAATTCAGTAATGTGATATGAAGTTTTACTCTATTAAAACTGGACCATAAGTAATCCAAAAATTATGAAATTTTAGGAAAACTAAAAGAGTTTATTATGAAAATAATCCAACTGACGGAACATCATTCCGATCTCAGAATTAAGAGAAACAATTCAAAAATCACAGTACTATTAGATTTTGAGTTCAAAACCAAACCTGAAAAATTACATTTCCAACATATAAAACCATTCTCCAAACCAAAATAAAACTTAAAGCATCCCATAATCCCTGTGATATAATACATAAAGTGGTGTGATCAAACAAATTAAGTACACCTACAAATTATGCTAGAAGGTAAGTCTTTTCACGATCGTCAATTTTACGATCGACGCTCCAACACCCTCCTCGAACTCTGTGGGGGGAAAATTATCGGAGTGAGAAAGCTCAGTAGGAAACTAACCAAAAATAATAGATACAAACATGTATGAATGAGGAAACATATTTAAAAATGCAACAAAACATATACAACAGTAGAAACCACAATTTTTAGTTAAAAGCGTTGCTGAAAACTCTGCAGTGTGACTAAAATGTCACAAAACCATTGCTGTTTGTGTTTTCTAGGGTCTTTTAGCCATGTTTTTATTTATGTACGAACTGTCACAAATATCAGATTAATGTTTTTAATTAATCTTACCAGTCAGGGCTTGTTCCGGTGAGCCAACCACGATTATCAAGAATCGTCTTCCGCAGGAACCACATTTTCGTGGAAAGCCATTAGGGCTTACTGACCATGGATTTTATTAAATCATCTCACTTTCATATTCACCACATTTTATCTTGTATTAGATCTCAAATCACCACACTATTCCATCATAAAATACAATTTTAAATAGATTTCATGATCTAATAAAGAAATATGATATATTTTCTTACCTACATGATTTGTTCAAAAATAATATAATCAAGAACATAGGTTTTATACTAGGGTTTCGATCCCTACCTTGATTTGCTTCTAATACTAGTATGAAAACTCCTCTTTTGATGTTGAAGAATACATCTTCTTCAAATTGAAAATCTCCTCTTTTTATGTTGAAAAAAATACCTCTTCTAGTTGAAACACCCTTCTTTTTGTATAGGTTTAATGGTGGAAAATAAGGTTTAAAGTTTGAAGAAGTAAATAAGCTTGATGTTGAATGGTTTAGAAGATGGAATAAAAATGGAGAAAACTTCTTTAAGGTACTCATTTTCATTTGGTTTAAGCCTCCTTATATAGGCTTCCAAAAAGTTTTCAATTATGATGGTGGAAAATGGTAGTGGAAGCATTATTAGCTAGTGGTGGTGAGTTGTAATGGTAGTGTATGCATTATTAGCTAGAGGTGATGGTGCATCCATCATTAGCTAGTGGTGGTGAGTTGTAATGGTAGTGTATGCATTATTAGCTAGAGGTGATGGTGCATCCATCATTAGCTAGTGGTGGTGAGTTGTAATGGTAGTATATGCATTATTAGCTAGTGGTTGTGATATATATGTTTAATAACAAAAACTAATTTTTATAGATAAGGTTTTATGTGATGTAACTTATGCACCTTGTTTAATGATATGAAGACATGTATCAATCAAAATGATCTTGTGGTCTAAATCAAAAGTTTTGAGTGAACAAACATTATTCCTTAATGTTAGTCTACAACTAACTATATGTACATGGTTTACTATAATGACCATAACTCACAGATCGTAAGTCCAAATATCACAAGCCATACCATTCTAAAAATTAGATTCAAAGAGCTACAACTTCTTAGAGATAGCCCAAGCTCAATTCGGAGCATAAGAGGTCCAAAATTGGGTCCAAAGTATACTGACATACACAAATACGAATTTAGAAATAACATATAACATGTTGGGTTGTTTTAACCCAAAGAAAATAAAGATGGGCCTAGCCCACTTAATTATAGATTCATGTTCATGCTCAAGTCCATCACATAAATATTAGGTTAGACCATCTAATCTAATAGACTCATGCCCAAGTCCATAAAAAATATTGGGTTACTACACTTAATTATGTTAAGTGTAGATCTTATACACTAATAAAATTTTGGGATGCTAAATCATTACCCCTTAAAAATAATTTCGTCCCGAAATTTAAAATGAAGGTAGGTTTTAATCAATTACCTGTGAATAACTATGGATATTTGTCTTGAATCACAGATTTTAGCTCCCACGTTGCTTCCTCTGGACTATGGTGTTGCCATTGCACTTTGACATATCGGATAGTCTTGTTACGGAGTTCCTGGACCTTGGTGTCCAGAATACGTAAGGCATGAAACATTCTCACTAAGTTGCACTTCTTGCCAATCGATGATATGTGAAGGATCTGCGTGGTATTTTCGCAACATAGAAACATAAAATACATTGTATATTTTGGCTAGCTGTGGTGGCAAAACGAGCCGATATGCAACTTCACCAATTCGATCTAGAATCTCGAATGGTCCTACATATCGTGGTGAAAGTTTTCCCTTCTTCCCAAAGCGCTTAATCCCAAGTCGAGGACTAACTTTTAAGAATACATGGTCACCTACTTGGAAATCAAGTGGTCTCCTCCTATTGTCGGCATAGCTCTTCTGACGGCTTTGTACTGCACGTAAACGCTCCTTAATGATTCTTATCTTTTTTGTTGTTTCTTGGATAACTTCTGGTCTCATAACGCTTCTCTCACTTACTTCTGCCCAACACAAGGGTATTCTGCAAGGCCTTCTATACAACGTTTCGTAAGGTGGCATACCAATACTAGAATAATAGCTATTGTTGTAAGAGGACTCAACAAATGGCAATTGGTCGCACCAACTTCCTTGAAAATCAATAGCACAAGCTCGTAACATATCTTCCAAGGTTTGTATAGTTCTCTCTGACTGGCCATCTGTCTGTGGATGGTATGCAGTGCTCATATCCAACTTGGTTCCCATTGCATTTTAGAAACTTTCCCAGAATTTTGATGTAAAAAGAGGATCTCTGTCAGAAACGATTGACATTGGTACACCGTGCAACTTCACAATCTCCTTGACATACAATGCGCTCAACGTTGCAATGGAGTCTGTTTTCTTAATTGCCAAAAAATGAGCAGCTTTAGTAAGTCTGTCAACTATCACCCAAATGCTATCTTGACGTTGCCTAGTCTTTGGTAGTCCTCTGACGAAATCCATGGTAATGAAGTCCCACTTCCATTCTGCAACTTTTAGTGATTTCAACGGTCCTGCTGGCCTTTTGTGTTCTATCTTCACTTGTTGACAAATAAGACACTTTGAAACAAAAAGTGCCACATCCTTCTTCATCCCTTTCCACCAGAATTGTCGTCTTAGATCTAGGTACATCTTTGTACTACCAGGGTGTATCGAGAACGTCGATTCGTGAGCCATCGTCAGAATCTCTTTCTTCAACTTGTCATTGTCTGGTACATACAATCTTCCTTTGTACTGCAATCCACCATTTGCTCTCTGAGTCCAACCCTCCGGTGGTTCTAGTGTTCCAATCTTTGCTCGAATCTCCTGAAGCTCGGCATCCTGCATCTGTGTCTCTACCACTTGCTTAATTATTATAGGTTCCACCACCATGTGTGATAGATATGCATTTGTGGTTCCTCTTTCCACTTGGAGATCATAACCAGCTACGATCTCTAGTAACTGGATCGTTGCTAATGTACCATGATTCTTTCTGCTTAATGCATCTGCTACCACATTCGCCTTTCCAGGATGATAATTTAGCGAAAAGTCATAATCTTTGAGGAACTCTAGCCATCTCCTTTGTCTCAGATTCAAATCTTTCTGGGTAAAGATATACTTCAAACTTTTGTGATCTGAGAAAACTTCAAACTTCTCGCCATAAAGGTAGTGTCTCCACAACTTCAGTACGAAAACTACGGCTGCTAATTCCAAATCATGCGTCGCATAATTCTTCTCATGATTCTTTAGTTGTCTTGAAGCGTAAGCCACGACCTTTCCACTCTGCATAAGTACTCCGCCAAGTCCATTGTGTGAAGCATCACAATAGATTACGTATCCGATTCCCTGCTCTGGTGTGGTTAAGATTGGTGCTGAAGTGAGTCTCCGTTTCAGCTCTTCGAAAGATTCTTCGCACTCAAGGCTCCATTCAAATTTAACTCCTTTCTTGGTTAAATGTGTGAGTGGTGCTGCTAGTCTAGAGAAATTCTCGACGAAACGTCGATAATAGCCTGCTAGACCCAGAAAGCTTCGGATTTCAAATACATTCTTAGGTTGCTCCCAACCTAGGACTGCTGAAATCTTAGTTGGATCTACTGCAATCCCATGTTCTGAGATAACATGTCCAAGAAACAATACCTCTCTCTTCCAAAATTCACACTTACTCTTCTTAGCATACAATTGATGCTCTCTAAGTGTTTGCAAGGCAATTCTTAGATGTTCTTCGTGTTCTTCTATTGTTTTAGAATATACGAGAATATCGTCCACGAAAACTATGATAAAACGATCTAGGTATGGTCGGAATACTCTATTCATCAAATCCATGAAAGCTGCAGGTGCATTTGTTAATCCGAATGGCATCACTAGAAACTCAAAGTGGCCGAATCTCGTTCGAAATGCCGTCTTTTTTATGTCCTCCTCTCTGATTCGTAGTTGATGATAGCCTGATCGCAGATCAATCTTCGAAAAGTACTTAGCTCCCTTTAGTTGATCAAATAGGTCGTCGATCCTCGGGAGTGGATACTTGTTCTTGATTGTCACTTTGTTTAGCTGTCGATAGTCAATGCATAGCCTCATTGATCCATCCTTTTTTCTTACGAATAAGACTGGTGCTCCCCATGGCGATGCACTAGGTCGAATGAATCCTAATTGTTGTAGCTCTTCCAATTGCTTCTCCAGTTCTTTCAACTCCAACGACGCCATTCTATATGTTGGTATCGAAATTTCTTTTGTTCCCGGTTGAACGTTGATCACGAACTCGATCTCTCTTGGTGGGGGTATCCCAAGTAATTCATCAGGAAACATGTCTATATATTCACGTATAATAGGTGTGTGTTCATCAGCTACCATCGTGTTTTCTCCGTCAGCCAAATAGGCGAGTAGTGCTCTTTGTTTTTCAGTTTCTCTGCGTCTTCTTATGCATGGTAATGTTGGATCAAAGATCTTCTCCCTATCTCCCTAGATAGATATCTTTTGTCCGTCCGATGCAATGAAAGTAACCATCTTCTTGGTTTGATATATTCTATTATTCTAATGTCGTGAAGGTTTCCTAACGCCTCATAATTTTTTTTTGTCTGAGAAGCTTTATTGTCATTGCGATGTGGTGAGAATTTCTATTGTCGGGGAATACATGACTTAGTGAGAATAATCACCCAGTAGGTGACCACCTTCATCCAAATCACTTTCCTACATGGTTGCTCTATTTTGGGTGGTCAACCAAACAGTGCCATCCTATGTAGTTGGTGCCATTAAGATGAAAAGTCTACTGCTTTTCATCACACTTTCGTCGCCATCCCCTCTCTTTACTTTTCACCACTTATCCGCAAAATTTTTGCCCTCACAATTCGTCTTTGCAACGCATGCGATGATTTGTATCGGTGTAAGTATCATTCGATATCCTTTCGCTGGTGCCGATTATTATGTAAACGTGGTATATAAACTTTCAAGTTTATTCCATCAAAAAGAAAATTCTTCTAATTTTCTCTAAAGAAATATATATATATATATTTTTCCTACTAACTAATTACTTTCAACTAATCATCACCAGATGTTATATGATATTATGTCAATCGATCCGCTTCTAGGATCACATCATACTTTAATATCTCAAAAGAGACAAAACCAACCAGTGGTTCCAGATTAATCCATAATCAAGTTACGTCTTTTCTCATTTCTTAAAGAGAAGGCATATCTAATAAGCTTGGAAGAAAATATAAACTTCCTACTAACTAATATGTTTGTTACCTGAAGCGACACCAACCAATTCACTTCTTGAATTGCATCACATCCTGACACTCAGAAAATAATTTATTATTTTTCTAGTCACATCATCTCCTATTATTATATCTACATACATGCAATTCTTTTATAATAATAAGGTTTTTAGTTGTTTACCCTTACCCCAAAATAAACATCACCTATTCAAATCAAATGAAAACAAAAATTTTATTTTTATTTTCGTGGAGATAAACTTAAACAAGTAGTGTATACTTACATATAATTATGTATCTTTTCTACACATAATCATTCATACAAAGTAAATGTTTTTTTTAATAGTACCTCAACATCAGGTATTGGAGACAATTTCAAAAGATAAGTCGGATACACTAAGAAAATAGTTTCTTTAATAAATTTTTTTTTCATACAAACACTTCTATACGTGCTTTGTGTAAGTAAATCAACACTCGATAAATCATTGTATTTACAATCGATAAATTATTATACTAACATAAAAATTTTTTTTTTTTTTTTAAACACATTCCACAAGTTCCAAAAAGATCTGGAGCCTAAGCTCTGATACCAAACTGTAACACCCCACTTTTCAAATCTTATAATTCAACTCAAATCATTAAACTTGAAAAGAAGAGTATTAGAAGGATACGTAATTATAGGCATTGTAAGAACAAAATTTGGTAATTCTTTTTCTCTATTCCATAAAATTCAACCATAATAGGTCAACAAAATTAACTCAAAAGAGTAGTTAAATGTTAATTCATGGTTAACTAAGTTTGAATAAAGTAAATCAAAAGGTTTATGCAAACTAATAGGTGTTTTAGACATATAGTAATCTGTCCAGAATCTGCATCAGGTCTGTTATTTTGTACATAAATAATTCATCTTAAATCATTTTTAAGCCATTCCAAAACTAAACGAAAATAGACAAACAGATCTAAAATAGCACAGAAGGAAGTTTTTCAATTTGGAAATCATAACATACTGTAAAATCTACCGTAACTGGGTCTATCTGCATTGACAGCAGAAATCCAGCAACGAAATATGATGTTTAACCTTATCAAAACTAGAACATAAGTAATCCAAAAATTATGAAATTTTAGGAGGAAATAAATGAGTTTATTAAGAAAATAATCCAACTGACGGAACATCATTCCGATCTCAGAATTAAGAGAAACAATTCAAACATCACAGTACTATCAGATTTTGAGTTCAAAACCAAACTTGAAAAGTTACAATTCCAACATATAAAACCATTCTCCAAACCAAAATAAAACTTAAAGCATCCCATAATCCCTGTGATATAATACATAAAGTAGTGTGATCAAACAAATTAAGCACACCTACAAATTATGCTAGAAAGTAAGTCCTTCCACGATCGTCAAATTCACGATCTACGCTCCAACACCCTCCTCGAACTCTGTGGGGGGAAAATTATCGGGGTGAGCAAGCTCAGTAGGAAACTAACCAAAAATAATAGATTCAAACATGTATGAATGAGGAAACACATTTAAAAATGCAACAACACATATGCAACAGCAGAAACCACGATTTTCAGTTAAAAGCGTTGCTGAAAACTCTGCAGTGTGACTAAAATGTCACAAAACCATTGCTGTTTGTGTTTTCCAGGGCCTTTTAGCCACGTTTTTATTTATGTACGAACTGTCACAAATATCAGATTAATGTTTTTAATTAATCTTACCAGTCAGGGCTTGTTCCGGTGAGCCAACCACGATTATCAAGAATCGTCTTCCGCGGGAACCACATTTTCGTGGAAAGCCATTAGGGCTTACTGACCATTGATTTTATTAAATCATCTCACTTTCATATTCACCACATTTTATCTTGCATTAGATCTCAAATCACCACACTATTCCATCATAAAATACAATTTTAAATAGATTTCATGATCTAATAAACAAAGATGATAGATTTTCTTACCTACATGATTTGTTCAAAAACAATATAATCAAGAACATAGGTTTTATACTAGGGTTTCGATCCCTACCTTGATTTGCTTCCAATACTAGTATGAAAACTCCTCTTTTGATGTTGAAAAATACCTCTTCTTCAAATTGAAAATCTCCTCTTTTGATGTTGAAAAAATACCTCTTCTAGTTGAAACACCCTTCTTTTTGTATAGGTTTAATGGTGGAAAAATAAGGTTTAAAGTTTGAAGAAGTAAATAAGCTTGATGTTGAATGGTTTAGAAGATGGAATAAAAATGGAGAAAACTTCTTTAAGGTACTCATTTTCATTTGGTTTAAGCCTCCTTATATAGGCTTCCAAAAGGTTTTCAATTATGATGGTGGAAAATGGTAGTGGAACCATTATTATTTAGTGGTGGTGGTGCATCCATTATTAGCTAGTGGTGGTGAGTTGTAATGGTAGTGTATGCATTATTAGCTAGAGGTGATGGTGCATCCATCATTAGCTAGTGGTGGTGAGTTGTAATGGTAGTGTATGCATTATTAGCTAGAGGTGATGGTGCATCCATCATTAGCTAGTGGTGGTGAGTTGTAATGGTAGTGTATGCATTATTAGCTAGAGGTGATGGTGCATCCATCATTAGCTAGTGGTGGTGAGTTGTAATGGTAGTGTATGCATTATTAGCTAGAGGTGATGGTGCATCCATCATTAGCTAGTGGTGGTGAGTTGTAATGGTAGTGTATGCATTATTAGCTAGAGGTGATGGTGCATCCATCATTAGCTAGTGGTGGTGAGTTGTAATGGTAGTGTATGCATTATTAGCTAGAGGTGATGGTGCATCCATCATTAGCTAGTGGTGGTGAGTTGTAATGGTAGTGTATGCATTATTAGCTAGAGGTGATGGTGCATCCATCATTAGCTAGTGGTGGTGAGTTGTAATGGTAGTGTATGCATTATTAGCTAGAGGTGATGGTGCATCCATCATTAGCTAGTGGTGGTGAGTTGTAATGGTAGTGTATGCATTATTAGCTAGAGGTGATGGTGCATCCATCATTAGCTAGTGGTGGTGAGTTGTAATGGTAGTGTATGCATTATTAGCTAGAGGTGATGGTGCATCCATCATTAGCTAGTGGTGGTGAGTTGTAATGGTAGTGTATGCATTATTAGCTAGAGGTGATGGTGCATCCATCATTAGCTAGTGGTGGTGAGTTGTAATGGTAGTGTATGCATTATTAGCTAGAGGTGATGGTGCATCCATCATTAGCTAGTGGTGGTGAGTTGTAATGGTAGTGTATGCATTATTAGCTAGAGGTGATGGTGCATCCATCATTAGCTAGTGGTGGTGAGTTGTAATGGTAGTGTATGCATTATTAGCTAGAGGTGATGGTGCATCCATCATTAGCTAGTGGTGGTGAGTTGTAATGGTAGTGTATGCATTATTAGCTAGAGGTGATGGTGCATCCATCATTAGCTAGTGGTGGTGAGTTGTAATGGTAGTGTATGCATTATTAGCTAGAGGTGATGGTGCATCCATTATTAGCTAGTGGTGGTGAGTTGTAATGGTAGTGTATGCATTATTAGCTAGAGGTGATGGTGCATCCATCATTAGCTAGTGGTGGTGAGTTGTAATGGTAGTGTATGCATTATTAGCTAGAGGTGATGGTGCATCCATCATTAGCTAGTGGTGGTGAGTTGTAATGGTAGTGTATGCATTATTAGCTAGAGGTGATGGTGCATCCATCATTAGCTAGTGGTGGTGAGTTGTAATGGTAGTGTATGCATTATTAGCTAGAGGTGATGGTGCATCCATCATTAGCTAGTGGTGGTGAGTTGTAATGGTAGTGTATGCATTATTAGCTAGAGGTGATGGTGCATCCATCATTAGCTAGTGGTGGTGAGTTGTAATGGTAGTGTATGCATTATTAGCTAGAGGTGATGGTGCATCCATCATTAGCTAGTGGTGGTGAGTTGTAATGGTAGTGTATGCATTATTAGCTAGTGGTTGTGATATATGTTTAATAACAAAAACTAATTTTTATAGATAAGGTTTTGTGTACAAAAACTTTGATGTAACTTATGCCCCTTGTTTAATGATATGAAGACATGTATCAATCAAAATGATCTTGTGGTCTAAATCAAAAGTTTTGAGTGAACAAACATTATTCCTTAATGTTAGTCTACAACTAACCTTATGTACATGGTTTACTGTAATGACCATAACTCACAGATCTTAAGTCCAAATATGACAAGCCATATCATTCTGAAAACTAGATTCAAAGAGCTACAACTTCACTAGAAATAGCCCAAGCTCAATTCGGAGCATAAGATGTCCAAAATTGGGTCTAAAATATACTGACAGACACAAATATGAATTTAGAAATAACATATAACATGTTGGGTTTTTTTAACCCAAAGAAAATAAAGATGGGCCTAGCCCACTTAATTATAGATTCATGTTCATGCTCAAGTCCATCACACAAATATTGGGTTAGACCATCTAATCTAATAGACTCATGCCTAAGTCCATAAAAAATATTGGGTTACTACACTTAATTATGTTAAGTGTAGATCTTATACACTAATACAATTTTGGGATGCTACACCATCGATAAATAAATTGACGATTCCTGTCATCATCAGTAAACTTTTAACTCAATTGTTGAGGCCTTAATTCGCACATCCTAAAAAATTTTCCCCAAAATAACATCTTGTGGCAAACTGTTAGTAGTAAAAATTTTGCGATTTCTTTCTAACCAAATATGATATATAAAAGCATTGAAAGCAAGCTTTTTAATCATGGCGACTGCATCCGAACCTGCAAAGTGAGAAATACACCAGAGGGGTTTATGATCCTAAGGAAGAGGCACGTGTGAGTATCTAAGATGAGCTAGAACTGCCATCCAAACGTCTTGAAAGATAGTGCAACAGAAAAATAAGTGAAAATTATCCTCAAAACTAGTATGGCACATGACACAAACAACACTTGAGACAACTCCCCAGCCAACAAGCCGGTCTCTAGTCTTTAAGCCTCTACGGAAAACAAGCCAAGCAATGAAAGTGTGCCGAGCAATACGGTGAGGAAACCAAACTAATTTGTGCCACTCCACAGAAGGCTTATAATGTTGAATAACGTTATAAGTGTCCTTGAGAGAGTAAATGGCTGAGTTACCTGCTGTCCAAACACAAATATCAGCTGCTTATGGATCAAGATAGACCTTGTTAGTTTCGTCTACAATGTTGCCCAAATTGGCCCTCAGGATGAGCAGGAAAGTGCCAATCACCATTACTAATAATAGACTCCACTTTAGTTTCTATGTGCAAATGAGAATCAAACTGAAAAGTAGGTGGAAATCTGTTAATTTTTTAAAATTCCAAGTGAATGCCAGTAGTCAAGCCAGAATCGAGTTGAAGAACTATCACCAATAAAATTAAAGGTGAACTGCTGAGTGATGGATCTACTCTTAAGGATTCGTCTCCAAGCCCATGATGCATCATTAGGAATAGCCATATGCCAAAAATCTTTATTTTTAATAACGTTCCTTCGAACCTAAATAGCCCATAAAGATTGGTCTCCAAAAGTGAGGTTATAGATATGTCGAAGATTAGCTGCAATGTTAGTTTGTTGCAAATGCCGAACTGAAAGACCCCCTTCACTATGCGAATAGCAAATAGAATCCTAACTAATCAGTGCCTGTTTTGGTGCAAGATCAATTCCAGACCAAAGGAAATGCCGAAAGATGGTATCAAGCTCCACATAAACTCATTTAGGAATGATAAAACATGAGTTCTAGTACACTAGCATACTACTCAGCACAACTTTAATAAGAAGCAGCCTGCCTGCGTATGATAAAAATTTCTCTTTCCATGAATTGATCTGAGTAATCACTCTCTTAATCAAAGGAATGCAAGCTGTATAAGATAGCCGAGTAGATATAAGAGGCAGCCCCAAATAACGGATAGGAAGAAAACCCTCTCCAAAATGAAGGATTTGCGAGATTTGCTGAAGAACATCAGCATGGACTCACGAACTAAAAATTGTGCTTTTCTCCCTATTTACCTCTAGACTAGTAAGGCATTTGAATTCATGAAGCACGTCAGAAAGAGCCTGGGCTGAGCTGATATCACCTTTCAAAAACACCATTAAGGTCGTCAGTAAAACATAGATGAGTAATACACGGATCAAAGCATTTGGGATGCAAATGAAAACGAAATGACTTCTTTTGATTAAGGACACCAAGATGATCTGCAGAAATTACATCTATATATAACAACAGGTAATCCTCAATAATTTAGGTTTTCTAGGGTTTTGAAAGGAGAGTTCTCAAAGACGTGGAATAAACAAAGACAGAAAATGAAGCAATAGAAAAAGAAATAAAAAGAGGAAAAGTCTTTTGATTTTATTTTTTAGTCTTTCTGTTTTCTCTTTTTTCTTTTTCTTAAAAACTACAGGTTCAGATTTTTTGATAAAAAAATAATAAGTGAAAATTGATATGAAGAGTAAAGAGAGTCTTGAGAAAAAGAAGCAATGAAAATATAAATAGTTCTCTTTTTCTAGCCAAACTCCGAAATATAGGTTGAATTTACATAATTGCCCTCAGATTTTCTTTAGATATTCCATCATCTATGATTGATTGTTCTTCATCTTTTGATTAACGCATCTGCCTCTGCCCCTAGCTCCACTGCCTCTACCTTTGCCAGAAGAGGACCATCACAAAATCCCATAGTAAAAATAAAACGTACAACTGGAGACTAAATGGTCTCTAACACATAAATACCTGAACAAAAATCAATATCTTTTTATAAAAAAAATAAAATAAAACCAAAATCAATATCTCAAATCTGCTAAATTCAGTCTCTAAGAAAACAACCGCTTGCTCGATTGGTTTGCATCCATCTCTAATGCATGGGAGCTTGTAGGACGTGTTATTGCCACAAGGTTTGGCCCATGTAATAAATTATGTTTGAGTTAGAGGCTTCTCTTCATCTGTAGTAACGAGTTTATCTTTGTTCGTAGTGACGACTTCTCTTCGTCCGTAGTGGCAACTCCTTTGATGATCTTATCGTCTGTGTGCTTCTTACACACCCAGTACTAGTGTTTAGTGTCTTAGCGGTGTATCTTCACCTCGGGCAATGGTCTCTTGTACAAAAAAAAAACAACGTACAATAAATATTCAAACGGTGCCAAATTAATTGCAATCAAACTGCTTGATCAATTTGCCTTTGTTGAACATTTTTATCATCATCATCATCATCATCATCATCATCATCATCATCGTCATCATCATCATAATCATCAACCATATATCTTTTTCAGAACCAATATTGCTTCTAAACTCTCTCACACATTTAATCGATATGTTCTTCGTTTCTAGTAAGAAAAACAATATGATAGTTCAGTCCCATATAACGAGTTTTATGATGGTTCAGTACCAATAATAGAAAATATGATAGTTTAGTCCAAAAATCACATAAATCATACATATGCATTTTGTTGGACAAAATGCCCCCACAGTAAATATAGAAGCACCAACTAAGTTTTTATTTGGTTTTTAAAACAAAAAATAACATAATTTTTAAAATACAAATCAATTTTTCATAAAATTATATTTTTGAAAATTATTCATTGAGGTCTTCGAAATGAGACTAGTTAACAATATTTTTTTCCCTAAAAAAAATTATATTACGAAATAATTAAATTCAAATTGCAAAATTGAATTTCTTACTGCAAATTCAAGATTGCATTTACAAATTTAGATTTGCATATCTTTCGAAAAAAAAATTTCTTTGTAGAAAAATTAGTAACTACTGGTCTAGTTTTGAAGATCTTGATGAATACTTTTCAAAATATAAATTTTATCAAAATTTAATTTATGGTTTAAAAGATATAGCATTTTAAGTACAAAAAATAATAAATTTTCTCTCTCCAACAACTGTCCACCATTATAAATAAGGTAAAATTGGTTATACGGAAAAGCAAAAAGATGAACACGAGTTTCAAAAAAAGACTAAAACACCATTTTTTATTAAAAAAGGACTAAATTATCAATAAAAGTCAATAAAAAAAAATTTAAGCTAATATAAAATAGCTGGAATTAAACCATCAATATACTTATAAAAAAGGGAGTCCAAATCTTCTTTCCCTTTTTTCCCTGTCCCTTCTCTATCCCCTATCTAAAATTTGGACACATGTACTCTACTTAACCCTATTTAATTGCCCATTTAACACCGTCCAATCCTAACTCTGTTATCTCATTAATTAATAAAAGTGCAGGAAAAATAAATAAATAAATCCAAAATGTTTCACTTTTCTATCCCTTCCTCTTATCTTCGCTATCACCATTCTTCCCATAAAAAAAAGTTTGACAATTTTCAATCCAAAATCTCAATTACAGCAACTATCACCTAACTGAAAATTTACATCAAATAACTATGAACAAATCTTTAAATACATACAAAGTTTGGGTCTTGGAAGGAAGAAAATATTTCTCAGGCGAAATTCTTTTCTTGGACGACACTGGAATCGTTAGGTCTCCGGGACACTTAGATCCTCGAGCAGAGGAGTTCCGACCAAGAAACCCTTCTCCTTGTAACCAAATTACCATTCTCATCTGGGAGATCGAGTTTACGTCCCCGTCGTGATAGCAGGTTCAAATGATGGGCATAATCAAGGAACCCTTGTGATTTTCAATTTAGATTCTAGAGTTTAAGTATGAATTAATAATACACAAACTCCAAAATCATTTTCTGATACTTAATTTGTTCTTAAATTAGTCGTTCTTTGCTTGTACTTATCTCAGATTTATCTCTTTCAAAAAATGTTTGATGATCTTTTAAAATGTTTGATGATCTTTTACGTCCCCGTCGTGATAGATGGTTCATTCCTTGTCTGATGTGGGGTCTCTTTTGTTCCTTAATTCTCTTCCTCTCGATGCATCAAATAACTTCAACATAGTTATTTTGAATAATTTGGATTTTGGACTGAAAATTTTATTCCTGGAAGAACGGTGATATGGTGAATCGACGACGACTAAGAAAGGACACAGGTGAAGCGTTTGATTTTTTTTTTTTGCACTTTTATTAACAGAGTTAAGTTAGGGATAGACAGTGTTAAGTGGGCAATTAAATAGGATTAAGTGGAGTACATGTGTCCAAATTTTAACTAGGGGATAGAGAAGGGACAGGGAAAAAAGGGACAGAAGATCTGGACTCTAAAAAAGGAGTACTTAGTGGATCTATTAAAATTTTTTTTTAAAAGGCGCATATTTCTAGGCTCGTCCCAATTATTTTGGCCACACATCTCTATGATTCTGCATTTCTACTGATATAAACAAGATCACATCCGCTCATTTTTAACTGATTTTGTACTGTCACACCAGCTCATTTTTAAATTGTAATCGATTTCAAGCTGACTACGTGTGTATTTACCTGCTGAATTATACGACCTATAAATATTGTTGATTTAGCAATAAAAATCTTGCAAACCCCTCCATGAAGTTTGACTTCCTCAAATAAAATCGAGCCAGTCATTGACTTTTGAACAATAGCATTGACTATATGGGGACATAAGCCAACACGGGCTTGCCCGAGTGGTTGGCATCCCACTTCCTTTAGAGGAGCTCTTGGGATCAATTCTTACTAGAGAGTATATTAGTTGGATTTTCCCATGTAATTGTCCTGCGGTCGGTGCTTAGAGCTCTTGCGATTCTGGTGTAGTGTCGAATTCTTCTGTGTGCAGGTTACTACCTATCAGGCATAGCGAGCTTGTCCCGAAATCTTATTTCCTATAAATAAAAAAAACTATGGGAAATAAAAGTTTTTATGTTTGAGACTGTTAGGATTTTAGGGATCAAATTGATCACAAACTAGAGATAAACAATCAAACAAGCAAACCGAGAACGTAAAACAGAAAATAAAGCAAGCACCACAATGCATAAGATTTACGTGGTTCGGCAAGATTGCCTACATCGACGGACGACGATGAACTCTTTCTACTATAATGAAAACAAAGAAGAACAGTCACAAGGACTTACCTCACAAGCAACCCAAACTTCAAGCCCCTCAACCCTTACATGGATTCTCTCAAACCCTCCTTGTTGAAAGCTCTCACAAATATTGCTCTCACCTCTCTCTATCTTCAGACTTACAACCCTTTCAAGAGATCTCACACTCTCAATGTTGTTTTCTGAATACTTTAGGCTAAGGCCCTACTCTTATATTTATAGCCTTCAATAGGTACCCCAATCCTAGAAGGAAAAGGAAATCCTAACTAAATATGAAAAAGGAAACCCACCTAAAATAGCAGTTCCCCCAAAAATCAGAGAAAAGAAGTTTCCAAAACCTCGTAGGACTCTTATTTAGAGTCTTACTAAATATCGACAAACTAGCAATTCTCCACTTTTGACGATATTCTCTACTTCACGTACCCGTTTTTCTCTTCACATTCATCATCGTCACCACCTTGCGCCTCACGGTGCCTCCACCCATAGGATATTAATCAAGTCCAAGCAATGCCTAAACTTAATCAATGGTACCACCTTTGTCAGCATATTTGCAGGGTTCTCCTTTGTGTGAATCTTTAGCAAAGAAAATCCTCCACCCTTTATAGTATCCCGCACTAAATGATAACGAACATTAATATGCTTCGACCTCCCATGAAAGTCTTCGTGCTTTGTTAAGTCGATTGCATCTTAACTATCACAATGCACCTGATGAATGCAATCTTACTGAATACCCAAGTCTCCAGTTAATCCTCTAAGCTAAATGGATTCCTTCATGGCCTCTGTTACAGCGATCAATTCTGCTTCTGCTGTTGATTGGGCAGCAATTGACTGTAATGTTGACCTCCAACTCACTGGATCTCGAGCCAATTTAAAAGCATATCCTGTAGTAGATCTAAATTGATCCACATCACCTTCCTAGTCCGCATCCACATAGCCACAAACCTGTGGTCCTGGACCACCATCTCGCTGGTATACCACATCTATGTCAATCGTACCATATAGATACCTCAATATGCACTTCACTGCCTGCCAATGTTGCTTTCCCGGATTTGCTATAAACCGACTAACAACACCAACTACTTGTGCAATGTCATAGCATACATCAAACTACCAACCGCACTCGCATACGGAACACGAGCTATGCACTCCTCTTCTTCCTTAGTGCTTGGAGCCATCTTCGCCGACAACTTAAAGTGCGCCTCCAAAGGTAAACTTACCGGTTTATAATCTTGCATTCCGAACCTAGCAAGAACCTTCTCCACGTATCTCCTCTGTAAGAGACACAACCTGCCCTTCTTTTTGTATCTAAGAATCTCCATACCAAGAATCTTCTTAGCTACACCCAAATCCTGCATCTCAAACTCCATACTCAATTGAGACTTTAGCTTCTCAATTTTTACCATACTCCTAGCAGCAATGAGCATATCATCCACGTATAAGAGTAAGAAAATCAAAGATCCATTTGGTAGCTTCTTAAAATACACACAACTTTCATACAAGCTATGTGTAAACTTCTGGCCCATCATAAATGTGTCAAACCTCTTATGCCACTGCCTAGGGGATTGCTTGAGCCCGTACAATGACTTCTTTAGCTTGCACACATATTCCTCCTTTCCTGCAACAACAGAACTTTCGGGTTGTGACATGTATATGTCCTCCTCAAAAGTACCATGTAAGAACGCTGTTTTAACGTCGAGTTGTGTGACGCCCCAATTCGAAACTCAAAATCTCTAAGAAATTGAGTCGCATCTCGAGGCGTTAGGCTTACTACACGAGGTGACTAATTAGTACTAAACAAACCTAAACAAAGGTTTACAAACCTAATCAGAGTTAAACTAATACCGCTATCCATATCACTAATCACCTCAAAATATGAATAGGGCGAACGAAAAATTCGCCAGAGTCTCCCCTGTAATTTCAGGGTTCTCAACCTGT
>MVGT01001374.1:6591-35096 GCA_002174775.1 Macleaya cordata | reverse complement strand
AAAAAACTAGGGTTTCAAATTATACCTCAATCCACAAATTAAATGGTCCCTACAATTTCCACCCGTCGGACCATTATTAACATCATCATCTCCTCTCTCTCTTCTTCTCTCTCTCCTTCCCTTTCTCTCTCTCTCTCCTTCTCTTTCTCTCTCTCTCCTTCCCTTTCTCTCTCTCTCCTTCTCTTTCTCTCCTTCCCTTTCTCTCTCTCATTCCCTTTCTCTCTCTCTCCTTCTCTTTCTCTCCTTCCTTTTCTCTCTCTCCTTCTCTCCTCTCTGACCTCACTCTTTCTGCCATAGTAGGTAAGAGAGATTTATCTCTCTTACTCCCTTATAAACTTAATAAGGGCGGTGGGAAAAAAAAGGGTTAAATATATATAAAAAAAACTTTAAAATAAATAAAAAAAAGTATATAACTATATAGGTTATACTAAGGCGTAAGTGCATACACCGAATTAAGTATATATAATAGGAAGATTTATAAAATTACTCTATAATACATCACCCAATACATACCAATGCATATATATAGTATATATACACAATTAAATAAAGTTTAATGGTCAAAATCAAAGTCAAAATCGCGGGTACCTTCGGTACCAATCCGAATCGCGTTCCGGGCCTCGATTTGGGATCAATTAGTGTCCGATTTTCGCGCATGAGTAGTCAAAATTGAATAACTTTTCGAGATCTACCCATTTGTATGGTTCGATTTCTTCAAATTATGCTCCGAACAAAAACTCATTATTTAATCATAGACTTAATTATTTTGGGTCGTTACATGTTGCTCCAACTCTAAGTCATAAAATGCCACAATAGCTAACAAGACTCGGATTGAAGTGTGTCTTACTACCGGAGAGTAAATTTTATTATAATCAACACCTTCCCTTTGTGCATAACCCTTAGCTACTAATCGTGCCTTAAACCGTATGCCAGTTGTACTTGGAGCTTCATCCTTTATGATGAACACCCATTTACACCCAATTGCATTGCTTCTCTTAAGCAACTTTACAAGTTCCCAAGTCTGATTCTTATAAAGAGAATTCATCTCCTCACCCATCGCTACTTTCTACTGATCATAGTTCACATCTTTCAATGCTTCTTGAAAAGTGGTTGGCTCATCTCCATAAGCTATCAATGCATAAGCTACGCTGTCCTCATAGCCATACCTAACCGGTGCCTTAATGGTTCTTTTATCCCTTCCGTCCACCAAGGATTGTACTTGTTGCCGAAGTTCTTCAGTAGGAACCTCTTCCTCATCCACATTTGTTTCTGACATAGAATCAATTTGAGATATAATCTCCATCTGCACAGTATCACCACCATTCTTCTCCACCTGAGTTGAAGTCTCTTTTCTAGGGTGTAGCAAAGCTGACTCATCAAATGTCACCTCCCTACTGATCACAACCTTGTGGTTTTGTGTACACCACAATTTGTATCCCTTGACTCCTTCTTCATAGCCAATGAAAATGGCCTTCTTCACCCTTGGATCAAACTTACTTTCCCTAACATGATAATAAATAGGACACCTAAATATTTTAAAGGAATCATAAACAGCAGGTTTACCGGACCATACTTCGATAGGTGTCTTCAACTCTATGGCTGCACTTGGTGATATGTTGATGATATAGCACGCCGTATTTACTGCCTCAGTCTAAAATTCATTACCCAAACCCGCATTGGATAACATGCACCATGTTCTTTCTATAAGGGTCTGGTTCATCCTTTCCG
Organism: Macleaya cordata; assembly: GCA_002174775.1. Classification (NCBI taxonomy): domain Eukaryota; kingdom Viridiplantae; phylum Streptophyta; class Magnoliopsida; order Ranunculales; family Papaveraceae; genus Macleaya; species Macleaya cordata. The sequence continues at coordinate 33,368 of MVGT01001374.1, read as the reverse complement.
CTACCCCATTTTGTTGAGGTGTTGCTTTCACTGTAAAGTGCCTTACTATGCCTTTACTCTGACAATACTCATCAATGGGTCATTTTTATACTCCCCACCATTATCTGACCTAAGTCGTTTAACCTTCTTATTAGTCTAGGTCTCAATCATAGTCTTCCACATTTTAAACTTCTCGATGACTTCATCCTTTGTCTTCATGGCGTACAACCACACTCTCTTGGAAAAATTATCAATGAAAGTGATAAAATACCTCATACCTCCCTTGGACACTTCTTTAGAAGGCCCCCACACATCCGAATGAATGTAGTCCAAAGTACTTTTGGTACGATGAACACCTTTGCCAAACTTCACCCTATGTTGTTTTCCATAAACACAATGCTCACAGAAACTAAGTTTGACCTCCTTCATTTTGTCAAGCACCGCTTGCTTATACAACACATCCAGCCCCTTCTCGCTCATATGCCCCAGTCGCATATAACATAGCTTTGCTTGGTTAGATTCTTCATCATCTTCAGTACCCACAGCAGCTCCACGTACTATCGTACATCCCAAAAGAAAATACAGATTTCCCTTCCTCTCCCCTTGAATTACCAACCTTGAGTTTGAATCTATAACCTTTAAAAATCCCCTTTCAGCCACAAATTTGTAGCCCTTGGACTCTAAAGCACCGAGTGAGATCAAGTTCTTCTTCAATTCAGGAATGTGCCTAACCTCAGATAAGGTTTTCACCTTACCCTCATCGGTCTTGATTTGAACTGTTCCTATACCAACGGTTTTGCAAGCATAGTTGTTGCCAAGCAAAACCGAACCACCATCCAACTCCCTGTAAGAAGTGAACAAGTCCCTATTGGGACACATATGATAAGAACAACCAGAATCAAGAATCCATACCTTTCGATGATCACCCGTCGTGACCGTCAACACCTCTCCTGCATCTGACTCATCCTCAGCTACTGCTGCTTGCGAACTTGGTCCCTCTCCGTCCCTAGGTTTTAGCTTGGGACAATCTCTCTTCATGTGCCCTTTCTTATGACACCAATAGCATTCAATCTCTTTCTTGGCATTTCCCTTTCCAAATTTCTTATTTTTGGACTTCTTCTCGTTACCATTCACAAACAAGCCTGCCGCTTGATTGTTCTCTCTTGCATCCATCTTCTAAATTCATCCGATAAAAGAGCTGATGTAGCATCTTCTAACTTGATCCTCTCCTTTTGACCCAAGATTCCTTGAACGAATGGTTCATACGAGTCGGGAAGAGAACATAGTAATAACATAGCATGTGCCTCATCAGCCACTACTTCATCCACATTCAATAACTCACAAATCAATTTGTTGAAATTATTAATGTGCTCGTTCATAGCCGTACCTTCCTTGTACCGAAAACGATACAATTGCTTCATCCGAAACAACCTACTTGATAGAGACTTCGTCATGTACAATTTCTCCAACTTTGTCCATAACGATGCAGCCGATTCCTCATGCATCACTGTGTATGTGACCTCCCGTGCCAAACACGATCGAATCGCACTACAAGCCTGTAAATCATATTCTTCCCATTCATCGTCCTTCATATCCGCTGGTCTTCCCTTCAAGGCCTTGTGCAAACCTTGTTGAATCAGCGAATCCTTCACTTGGACTTGCCACAGTCCAAAGTTTGTTTTCCCATCAAACTTCTCCACATCGAACCTAGAGTTCGTAACCTTTACATGTTTCGATGCCATCTCAAGAACGAATTAAAATATCTCTAAAAGCTCTGATACCAGTTTGTTAAGATTTTAGGGATCAAATTAACCACAAACTAGAGATAAACAATCAAATAAGCAAACCGAGAACGTAAAACAGAAAATAAAGCAAGCACCACAACGCACAAGATTTACGTGGTTCGGCAAGATTGCCTACATCCACGGACGACGATGAACTCTTTCCACTATAATGAAAACAAAGAAGAACAGTTACAAGGACTTACCTCACAAGCAACCCAAACTTTAAGCCCCTCAACCCTTACAAGGATTCTCTCAAACCCTCCTTGTTGAAAGCTCTCACAAATATTGCTCTCACCTCTCTCTCTATCTTCAGACTCACAACCCTTTCAAGAGATCTCATACTCTCAATGTTGTTTTCTGAATACTTTAGGCTAAGGCCCTACTCCTATATTTATAGCCTTCAATAGGTATCCTAATCCTAGAAGGAAAAGAAAATCCTAACTAAATATGAAAAAGGAAACCACCTAAAATAGCAGTTCCCCCAAAAGTCAGAGAAAAGAAGTTTCCAAAACCTTGTAGGACTCTTATTTAGAGTCTTACTAAATATCGACAAACTAACAGAGACATATACAAAATTTGTGGGATCTACTTGGATATTTTTTGTAAAGATACTCTTTTTACCATATAAAATTTCTTACTTTATCAAAAATTAATTAAAAATTAATATTTAAATAGAATTGATTTTCTAACAGTTGATTTCTAATATGTTTCTAACCATTGATGGAGTTGGAAATCATAGAATATGTTGATCTTTTGTGAGAATGATCTACATGGTAATAAAAATCCTAACAAAAATTTAGCATTTAGACCATAGCCCTAAAAGTTCTATGTCTAATTCAATCATAAATTATTTATGTCCCAATTGTTTTGCTCTTAACTTTTTGGTGGGAGCCAATAAAATTTAATAAAATTTATGTTTCGTAATAAGCATTGAAAGAAACCGCTCTTTTGTAACAATCCAAAACTGTTGGAGATTAATTATCAAATGGTGGTTTTACTGTTCCCAACTGATCTCCAAAAGGACTTTTGGTGGGGAAAGTCTGAAAGAAAGAAAAAAGGCATCTATTTTGTTGATGCTTGCAAGCCAAAGCTGGAGGTTTAGATTTTAGAAACCTTGAAATTTTTAATTCTGCCTTAATTGCTAAGGTGGACTGGAGATTAATGTCTGAGAGAGACATGTTATGGGGAATGTTTCTTAGAGCTAAGTATTTCCCACATGTTAGTGCAATTCGTAGCAAAGTTATTACATCCTCTAGTTCTTGGGTTTGGAGAGGGATTAAACTAGGTCTAAATCATATCACATAATATGGAGTTTAGGAAGTAAGGGATGTGAATAGCATTAATATTTGGGACGAGCTTTGGATCCCTAAAACGAACTGTACTCTGTTAAAACCTGCTTTAGTTTCCTCTCCTGTTTTTTTTGATCAGGAGTTTCCTCTCCTGTTATCCAAAAAGTGGTCAGTCTGTTCACGGAGGAGGGTACTAGGGAATGGGATCTTGGCATCATTGCTAGGTGGTTTAATTAACATAAAAACTCAGAATAAAATTTTAAGTACTAGACTCCCTTTGTTAGGGGAAGATCAATTCAGGTGGAACCTTACCAATAATATTATGTTTTACTGTCAAATCTTTATACAAACAACTTAGTCCAGTCATAAATGATCATAGTTTCATTTTGAGTAAAGTTTGGACTCTTGAGGTGTTCCCAAGAATCCAAAATTTTATTTGGAAGTGTCTTCACGATATGCTGCCCCTAAATGGCAGGATAGCTGTCATTCTAAATGATATTGATCCTACTTGTCTGATGTGTCTTAATAAGGTGGAGTCTGTTTATCATCTGTTTATGGAATGTCATTTCTCTAGAGCTGTTTGGTTTGGTTTACCAGGTGGTTTTCATTTGGGTCAGGTTCCTTTTAATATTTCAAAGACGGGTAGTAAAACATCAACAAATATTAAACATCTTAAATATATAATAGGGCTCCACCGAGCCAATAGTGCGGCTCGGTGAAGCCGTCATAATTTTTTAATGTGTGTGTGTTTTGTCTGCGTATTCACACGGGAACTTTTTCAAAAACAAAATTTGAAACATGGGTTTTAAAACTAAAAAGAAGTTGGAGGGGTTTAAATAAAAATTTGGTAAATTTAACTTACTCTCTAAAATTAATACCTCATTCTACTTTACCCCCACCCAGAAACTAATTTTGGTTCCTCCCATCTTATTTATACACTCTATTTAAACCCATGTTAAGATCTACATGGTGAACATTCAAGGTCTGATTTTTTAGGACGATAATTTTCAACTCGTAACGCACTGTATAATGGGGGCACAATGAGACTGTCAATAGACAACACCCTCACATGTGTGAAGCGTGTATGAAGGTGCCCATAGCGTGTGCAGAAGGTATGCACGAGGTGCGTTTGACAGCCACCACACGCAGGCTACTGGGATTGTAGGGTGGATGGAAAGTCGGTGGGGGACTAGTACACCATAAAGGATCTGGTTATTTATTCTAATGGTGGAACTAATAGTTTTATAACACGTGGCATTAGCTCTAACAAAGTCTTTCTGATAGTACCCCATATAAAGCACGTCCTGTTCAGTGTGATATTATGATGATCAACTATTAGGGCAAGTCTAGTAGGATATGTAAAAATAGATCTTTTAATGTCCAACACTAGAGGTTAAGAGGTGTTTTTGCTCTAGTGGCAATCCCTCAAAAGGAATTAAAAAAAAAAAGAGAAAAAATAGATAGAGAAAAAAAAAAAGAGAAAAAAATTGATATTTTGTTAGATTTTTTTAAGGAGAAAAAATAGGAAAAGAAATAGAGAAGTTAGTTTCCTATTTTATAGGAATAAAAAAAACCCCCCCGCTCATTGAACGAGCGTAATGCTCAACCATTGAGCGTCGCGCTCATTGAATGAGCGTGATGCTCAACCATTGAGCGTCGCGCTCATTCCTTCAGCGTGACGCTCATCCATTTGGTTCTCTCCTAAGGATCCCTAAAGTAGTAGAAAAGAATCCATGATAACATATTAAGGGATCTCACTAGAGTATGAAAACTGCTTGATCAAGCATTTCTCATACTCCCACTAGACTTGCCCTTACGTAATATTATTAAAGAGGGAGCTATTCCGGTGCCATCACCATTACAATCGCCTGTGAGACCCACATACAGATAAATCAATAACTAATTTTTTATTCGGATGTTCTCCTCACTATGTCTATCATTCTTACAATAATTTAGCTAATTTTAAAACTTATAATCCCATCATCTATTGATGTAATTTAATGAAAATGAATGATTTAATCACCGTTAATTTTTAAAAAACTGGATGACTAGATTGTCAGTTTTATAATGAATTGATTTTTTGTGAAGATGTTCTCTTCACCATGTAGATCATCCACACAAAAACTCAACCCTTGGTTCATTTGTATATAGACTCCACAAACCATAGTAACTCGAAAATGTAATAGTGATGGCACCTTCGCTCCCATTAAAGAAAGCGTGTAGATGATAAAATATTGGGTAGCACGTGATGAAAGCAGAAGCACAATCAAATTTGTATGACGAGTTGTACTGAGTCACTAGGTTTGTTGTAAGACCGTTCATAGTAGTTTGGTAGGGTAAAATGCATTTTACCATACCACTTTTTAGCTAGCCAAGAGGTAACATAATAGGAGAATAGACAAATTTTTGAAAAACGGAGTATGAGTGACTAGGGGTGTGGTACCCAAAAACCCGGAATCAAACCGGTCTCGGAACCGTTTTTTGCGGTTCCGGGACCTCACTTTGTGGATCCGATAAATTTCGGATCCATTTCGGATCTACCCATTTTGGATCCGAAATTTTTCGGATCCATTTCGGATCCACCTAACGGGTACCCGGTTCCGTATAAATTCTATAATTTTATAGTTTAATTTACTATCATATAACAATTTTTTAATTTTTTTAACTTTTTTTAATTAAAAAAAAAAAGAAGCAACTATTATTTAACAAATTTTATAATAAAATAAATTTTATAATTAAATAGAATACGAAAATACAAAATATAAATAGATTTTGTGTGAAAAAAATAAAAAAAATAATAACTTAAAACGGGTATCGGGTACCCGCGGGTACCCGCAGATCCTAGTGGTACCGGATCCGGAACCACCAATTGAGGTTCCGGAACCGGAACCGAAAGGATCCGGAACCGCTTCATATTAACGGGACCGGATCTGGAACCTTTACATATACGCCAATATGAAGCGGTTCCGGATCTGATCCCATTACATATACTTAATTTAAAAAAATAAAAACAAAAAAATGAAATTATAAAACTATAAAATTCAGATTGTATGCAAACTATAATTTGCATATAGTTATTTAAAAAAAAAAAACCATTCACGAAGCTGAAAAACCCAGATTGTATGTAAAGTATGATTTGCATATAGTTAATTTTTATAATAAAAATCCATTCACGAAGCGAATGCATGAAAATAAACTAAGCAAACTATAACTTGTATATGCAAGTTATAATTTGCATTATCGCAAGAAGTTATTGGTTTCCATAGTCTAATTACGAAGAAATTTTTTTTTGAATTTAGTATTGTTGTCTGATCTCATTTTAAAGATCTTAAAAAATACTTTCTAAAAATATAAATTTGCCAAAAATCTAAATTATAGATTAAAAGTTGTCATTTTAAAATTTAAAAAATATTATTTTCTCCCTCTGTCACGTCATTGGTCCCTACAACAAAAAAACAAAAGTTAGAAGTCTACGCTTATAGCAAAGGAAGGGTAGTTTAGGTACCAAAACTTTTTAATTTTAAAATAAAAGAAGGAACTAACTCATTTGCATTGGAAGATCAAAAAAGTGCATCATTGATGTTTTTTTCTTTTCTTTTTATCAGAATTCCATTGATGTTGTTATAGAATTAGAAGCAGAAGAGAGAGAGAGAGAGAGAGAGAGAGAGAGAGAGAGAGATCCAGAGAGGAGTAGTGCTACAACGTACGCACTTTTGCGGGGATTTACATCCCTCCCTGAGGTGGACGGTAGTCCATGTCTTGAAGTTTGGGGAAGACGGAACTCGAGGATTTGATTCAAATCACGGGGGGATAATAGCCTTACGATGGGTTTGGGGGAAGAGAATCCCCCAAAATATGCGTACGTTTTAGCATTTCCAGAGAGAGAGAGAGAGAGAGAGAGAGAGAGAGGGGAAATTACTGTTTGCAGGCGAAAAATTACTGTTAGGAACAAGGAAAACAAAAGGTTGACACAGAAATTTTAGAAGCAATAAACAAGGATGCTGAAGATCATTCATCATGGACATGGAACTCTTATTTTCAGCATAAAATATTACAACTTGTAAATTACCAGAATTGAATGCGAGTGGGGTGCGATCAACAAGTAGCAAAAATCATTTTGAGGTCTCTACAGCATTCAGGATTTAGGGTTTAGGGACAACAACGACAAGATGATCGCCCCCCACAGACAAAATACCTGTATCTATCTAAAGTTACAATAGGGAGGCACGTCAGAACGTATATATGAATACATTTTTGTTTCACCTATTGTTAGTTTTGAATGATTCCAATCAACCCCATCTGTTTCCTCTGCCGTTAGGTGTCTGCCCTCGAACATCAGATGATGATGCAGTTGGCACAACATGGTTTGATCTCTTCCTCTTATGGGTCTTCCATGTGAAAATATCCCCTCCCCAGTGATTTCCACCACTTTCAGATACAGGACTGCTGAACGTTAACGGTCCAGACTTCAATCTTTTAGGCGTTCGTTCTAAGAAATCCTCCGTTGCTCCCTCATTAGCCATAGATTCGTTATCGTTCCTTGATACAGATACTTTTTGTTCTTCCCTGACAATTTCACTAGTCGATTCATTGGCCTCAGGAGGAAGGTTTTCTCTCCTTTTGCTTCTAGCCGTAAGTTTTGTCAAGTCTTCTCCATTCTCCACAGCCTTCATCCACTGTACGTCACTCAAGCTGTCAGCATAAACCACCTCTTTTCTCTGTCTCTTGCCCATTACGTTGCCATTATCAAGTTCTGGGTCCTTCACCTTTTCCCTCGCAACAGAATATGCCCAGTCAGGTACCTCATGTTCTTCCATTAGCCTAGATCTATAACTCTCTCTCTGTCTTCTCTCTTCATCCATCTTCTCAAAGAGCCAGTATTCCTCCTCTGACCTGGCTGCGAGACGGTTGATTTCTCTCTCACTTGGTACATCAGTTCCTAGCGAGTTTGGACCTCTACGCATTATCTCCTGCAACAACGCTCTTCTGTCCTGGGCTGCACAGAAAGAGATTGAATAGATTTATGTCATGAAAGTTATTGAGAAGAATTTACAACAGTAGAAATAGGACAAAGGAAATGTCATGTTTCAGAGTCAGCTATGGATATGAGATGTCTGGCACACTTTCCATGACAATCCCAATACACTGACAAACCCTAGTTCAACTTAATATGTTAATATATGATTAGAAAATTATCTATGTTGAAGTTAACAATGTAAGGAAGGTTTCAAAGAAATTGCAAGTGACCAAATAAACAGTCACCTTCATCCTTTTCGCTCAAAAATCCGTAAAATTTAATCACAATTACTAAGTTAAGCTCTAAAGAATCAACGATAACGACAAACCTGTGGAAGTGGTATTGAACAATCCCGCCTGGATGACCTTGGCATCAATACCCATTTTCTGTTTTGCGCGTTCCAAGATTACCTCTTCAACTGATCCAACACTAACCAAAACAAAAACCCGCACTTCCTTCTTTTGGCCAATTCGATGAGCTCGATCCTCAGCCTGTTGATCCATTTGGGGGTTCCAATCACTGTCAAAGATAATCACCGTATCTGCAGTTTGTAAGTTAAGACCAAGACCTCCTGCACGGGTACTCAATAGAAACATGAAGAAAGGGGAGTCTGGTGCATTGAACTGCTTTAATAAAGTTCCTCTTTCTTCTGTCTTCGTTGATCCATCCAGCCTAAGATACTTGAAATTGTGCAGTTGCAGATAAATTTCAAGAATGTCAATAAGACGAGTCATCTGCGAGAAAAGTAAAACTCTGTGCCCTGCTCTTTCGAGTTTAGGGAGTAAGCGGTCAAGCAGCTCAAATTTTCCGGATGATCTGATGATCTCCTCCTTGCGCCACATGTTGTACTCTCCCACAAACAGATATGGATGGTTACAACACTTCCTGAGTTGCATTGACAGGTTCTGGAGACTCTTGGACTTGCCAGATCCTGGATATTCTTGTCGTATTAGAAACGATCACGATTTTTTATTTTTTTTTCATTCAATAGAATCCATCATGGATCAGATAAGAAATTTAATTAGGTTGCAAGGAAAGAAAATATGAAAGATGAAGAAAAGAAATGAACTACATTAAGACGAATAGTCATACAAGTATCTTTTGATTTTCAGCTAAAATTACATAAATTTGTAGATGGACAAAAGAGACTCTGTAATGGAGTCGCTCAAAGTTAAGACCCAAATTTGATCTGATACATGTACCAGAATTTTTTGAAACGTACATGTACCAGAATCAAAAGGGAAAATGCTATGAACAAGTGAACATGAATGATAAAGAATGACCGGGCAAAAAAAAAAAGAATGAGAAAGAACAAAGAACTACTCAGATTCTCACTTTTCAAAAGAAAACTCCATAGATTCTCACTAACTACAATACAAGCATGCCCAACCAAGACCAAAATCTTTAAGTGAAATATGACACTTTGAAAATCATGATGAAGTATCTCATGAATTCCAGATGTACAAATTTATAAAAAAGACAATCTTGAGTATTGGAATGCCCAGACAGCAAACATATTTATGGTGAATCAGTTGAAGCAAATAATCTGATGTGCAATATTAACGGCAAATTTATAATCTTTCAACCATATGCAGAAGTCCAAATTGTATTTACTTAAGATTTCAAAGTAAGGTGCAACCCTAATAAGAACTCCACTTCCAGCTTGAATCATATGCATGGCGTAAGACAACTGAGTACCAAGTAAAATAGCAAGAACTGAACCAGAGATAGCAAAGGACCAAGCCAGTCTTTGAACCAGAAGGGGATATCATACAACCACAAGATATTTGAATCTAACAACTACCAATCAGCTAAGTTCAAGTGAAAGGTTATTTTTTTCTCTTATGTTTAAAGGAATAGGAAAGGAAACACTTATCCTGAAAGTTGATACAAATAGATTTTTGTTGCCAATGAAAGATTACCAGTATCCAGGCCAACTCTCCCCAAGTCCGTGACTTGCTGATAATAAACTTTCTGCCATGCTGACAGATCACATTTCAGTATGACCTGTGTTTTCCCAGGGAGGAACTTCTCCACCTCATCTTTCTTCCTCCTCAGTATGAACGGCCTTATAACCTGAGAAGCCAAAGAACAAATTAAAAGTGCAATAGTGCATAAACAAGATCTTAGAGCATATCTTCAGAGAAGGTTTCAATACCCACATGATGCAAACGACGAATAATCAACAGCTCCTCTTCATCTGTCAGAGAAACGTCACATCTATCTGCAAAGGGTGCATTAAACCATTCCTCAAAATTCTGAACTGAATTAAAAATGTTGGGGAGGAGAAAATTAAGCAGGGCCCACAACTCTTGCAGACTGTTCTGTATTGGAGTTCCAGTTAACAGAAGTCTGCGTCTAATCCGATAGCTGCATACAAGTAGAATCCATTAGCAATGCCTCTTTATGTAAGCGTATAACATAAGTGAGTAGGAAAGAGAAAAAGAAATTAATCAGAAAGACGTTACAGCATTAATAGGTATCATATCGAATGTCACAGGATGTAATACATAGGATCTTCGAGATGACAGGGTATTTCGATTTCGATACTAATGTAACATAGATGCTGATGCAGTATAATTCCAGCGAACTGGACAAGAGAATATAAGATTGTGGATATAAAAGCTCCATGGAAGATGGAAATATGTATTCAGATCTTAATTTCGTAATAGGGTAGAAATTCCATATATTATGTTTTTTTCGCAAGGCTCACTTAGCGTTATGGTGGACCAACAGATGATTATGGTTATCCAGCACACTGAATGTATTGATCGATCTCTGATAATATGAAATTAATGATCAAGCTGGAAGAATAAACTAAGTAAAAGGTAAACTAATTTCAATCGCACCAGTAGATGAGGCAGAAATCAAGCTCACCAAGCTATAGTCTACAACCTATATCGATGATTGAAAACGACAACGATGACTACTGAAATGAAGGACGAATACATGACAGCAGGACAATTACATCCACCAATACATGATGAGAAAATATACCGGAAGTCAGTAAAACAACACAACTAAAAGGTTTGTTAACCTTTGGCTAACTTTCTAGAAGAGAAAAGAAAATGAGCATACATATGTTTTGGTGCGCAAATAAAAGAAGAAGTTTCTATCATTCCAAAAAGTCATTACACATTGAACCTTTTGTTTGTTGCTAAGCTTTCAGGAGCCATGCTTAATATGATACTTTAATAAATAAATTAAGGAGGAAAAAAAATGACATAGTAAAAGGCTAAAAGCAGTTTAAATGATCAGAACATTCACCAAGAAAACAACAAATTATTAGCAATAAATATCCATCTAAATAGGCATTGCATGATTATGTATTAGCTATACTGCAAAAATTGAAAACAAAAAAGAAAAATAGGAACAGGGGCAAATAAGGTAGCAAGCAGCAGCAGGCCATGTGACAACAACCAAAAATAAAATAGTTTTCAAATTATGCATATAGCATACCCTTTTATAGTTCGTGCGAGAGCACACTCGTGATTTTTTAACCGATGTCCTTCATCAACAATCATGTAGTACCAGTGTATTTTCTTCAGAAATGCTTTGTCTCGCATTATCAACTCATAGTGAGTGATCATCACATTGAATTTTCCCTCTCCTGAGTACTCTTCCCTCATTGCCTTCCTTTCATCTGGACGCCCATCATATAAAATGGCCACAATACTGGATAAGAAAAAAAACCCTTATGAAATTAAATTGAAAGCGAACTAAATGTAAGGAAAAAGAATAAATGGATTTTGGCGAAAAATATGTTTACCCAGGAGCCCAGGTTGCAAATTCGTGAACCCAATTTGGAAGTACAGCTTTTGGAGCAATAATCAAGTGTGGGCCAGTTACGTTCTTGTTCTCCAAGAGATATGCAACCAATGATATTGTTTGAATTGTCTTCCCTAACCCCATCTCATCAGCTAAAATACCATTTAAATTGTTGTTGAACAAAGAAAGCATCCATTGAAGTCCTTCTAACTGGTAAGGTCTTAGTTCTCCACCTTGAAGCATGGCTGGCTGCTCTGTTACCTATAGATTTCAAAAGTTAGTTAGCTCTCATCAGCTACTGGTATTTATGCAATTTCCAATTACAATATACTAAAAGTCGCACAAAACCTGCACCCATTGTTTATAATTATACAAGCATTCCTATTTCCTACACATCAACAAAAACAACATTGCACGGTTATGTCAAACTTGAAAAAGAAATGAAATGTCACACCAGATTTCCCATCCCATTTTCATATTCCCACGTTTCTCATGTAGTAATAGTGAATATAAATTCTTTTTTTATTTGCAACTTTGTAGAGGCCCCGTTTGTTAATGTCTAAATTAATTGATTATGGGCCCAAAATTGACACTGAGGCCTGCTTTCATCTATAAAAAAAGGTCCATAATCAATTTTAGGCCCATAATTAATTAATTTAGAGTACAAACAGTAGGCAAAAGATTTATTTATCCTTTGTGCTTTACAGTTTGTAATGCACTGACCCCTTGTCTTCTTTACTTTTACCAGCTTCTACTCTTCCCTTTCACCAATTAACTCCAGCAGGTCAGATATTCTTTTGTGCATTTTTTACTTAGCAAATCCATTGTTTTCAGATCCGGTGGTTCTGTCATTGCACCTTGCAGGAATGCTGGTTCAGTTTCATATGTTAAACTTATAGTTTTAATACTTCTTTGACAAATCATTTTCCAAGTCTGGAGTCTACTTAACTAATTAGCACCTAGTATCTTGAGCTAGAAGCTCAAATTTAGCCAACTTCCTAAAAAGGATAATTATCAAAAGTGATATGGCCAAAAAAAAAAAAACAAAAGTGATTGAGAACGAAAGCAATTTTTCCCTTGGAACTGGAAATGGTGAAATTTCCCCTACTTTGAAATGTTAACTACCTCTAATACTTGCTAAATCGGTACCTGTATTTTTCAAGGGGGAAAAACTTAAAAGGAAATACTAAGAACACATGTGCTACATTTGAACATATTAAGGCACTAACTGCCATTAGAATAGAGGAACATGTGCTAAAGGGTACAGACTTCAGAGAAAAGTTAATATAGTGGGAACTGGTATTACTGTTATCTGATCAGATCAATATCTTGGCCTAGAAATCTTCCAGTTGGCAATCGATGAATAACTCCTATCTATACCCCTGGATGTGCTCTACGTGCATAAAAATTTTGGTAGTCCAACATAAGGTACCACACATTACCTCAACTTCAAATCTGCTTAAGGTGTGGAGTTTAGCGCAGGCACTAATTACAACTAATGAACCCATGAAAGCTTTACAGGAAAAGTGCCAATTTCTCACCATCTATTTGTAGGATGCAACACCAAAACATATAATACCAAAATATACTGAAATGACAGCTGAGAAAATAAAGAAGATTGAGGTATTGGTTCTTTACCTTTTCCTGAATTGAATGAATAACAGAATTATATTGACGTTGGCCTTCAAGTAGATCATTTGACTTCACATTGCGATCAGAGTCTAAATCAACTCTATCTACATCTTCCTCTGGAAGCAAATCTGGTGGGCTCTCACTCTTAGAGGCAGACAACTGGATCAGGTCATCATTAGATTCTAAGCCCTTCAAAGCTTCAATGCCATCGTGTTCCGCATCTCTTTGCTTTTGGACAGCAGCTCCCAAACGAACAAGAAGATCGTTGGTTTTCCCAAGAAGCATTGTTAACCGTTCATTCTTGCTCTCCTCCACCATTCGCATATAAGCTTCCTGATCATCAGCTTTCAATGCTTGAAACCTCAATTTTTCTGCTCTAGTAGCACGTTGCCTTTGCCTCCCATGCCATGCCTGTTAAAAGTTAAGACATCAGAGGTCCCATAACAATGAATTATGAAGAACTCTGATAATAGCACCATCTTTTTTTTCATTATTATGAAATATCAGTCAGCTTATCAGAATGCAATTGTCCATAATAGAAACAGAACAATAATAGCACAATCTTTGTTTGTAATAAAAATAAATAAAATGTGTATGCACCATTTTGACACAAGTTCCTATAACCATAAATTTTGTCCTCAGGAATTACTTGGCTAGTCTCTCAAGAATCCAAAAATATTAGGTATTGAGTTCCTCTAGGAGGACAAATCATTGCTAATGTTCATTAACAATAAATATTGGCAAAATAGAACTTGCAAAAAGAAAAGTTAAGCATAATACAAGATAATTCCTTGAGATACTCTGATGTTACTAAGTCTGGTGATTATATCACAGGTCACGGGATTAGTCAAATACTACCAAATCAAAAGGTGACTAAACAGACAATGCGTAAAACATCCAAACCATTTTCACCTAAACTTAGTTATCCAACCACACAAGCGTAGAAGTGATATAACCTAAGTAACATTGGTACAAGTACGGGTGTGGGTGTCGGATACCGGTACGAGGTGTCGGATTCGGCGACCTAAAAAAAACCCGAAACGGGGATACGGTTGTGTATATACATTAGATAAATATTTTCTCTTAATATCAAGATAAGTGGACCACCAATTGGAGGAAAAATCAAACAGGTCCCATGTAAAAGTAGAGAGTTAATCTTTAATAGGTTTGTTTGAATTTTTTTTAGAATTGGGCCTTTATAAAGTGGGCTTAGCTTATAATAGGTTGGTTGTTTTAAAAGGTTAAACACTTAAACTTGGGTATTTAAGAAGTGGCCCAGCCTAAATGAAAAAACCCTAAACAGCAAAGGTCCAACAACAAGAAAGAGGCGGTGGTGTATGTAGGAGAGATGGTTGCGATATCTGAAAAACGAGGATAATTATCCTCTTCTCCTCTTCTTCTTCTTCTTCATTTCTTCTTCTTCTTCTTCGATCCGGGTTTTTGACAGTTATTTTTGAAAAAAAAAACACAAAAGAAGGAAGAATCCAAAGTCATGTCTGACACGCGTACCTGTGTCGACACGTGTTGACACGGCAAAAAAAATTATAACAACTTTTGAATGTTCAATTGGAAATATAAAACATAATAGAAAGAAAGGAAACAAGTAACATACCTGGACGCCATCGTTTCTCTGTTTCCGGCGTTTCAAAACAGCTTGTCCTTGTAATTGAAATTCACGAGAGGCATTAAGAATTTCAACAAAAAATTTCCTTTTCCTGATCTCTATACGGCTCTTTTCTTCTTCCTCTACCCTTGACAGCCTCTGCATCATGGAAAGTCCATAACATCAGCAAAGCGCTGAATGATCATAAATTAAATGAAAATGTAACATAATATGTGAGCTGATTTCTTTCAGATTTGGCCATGCTATGTTTTCTGAGTAATGCTACTTGTACAAAGAGACTTACAAGGCTGACTTCCAAGCATCATGGGGTCGACATGGATATGATCCAAGGGCTGATTTTTTGTGAGGATGATCTACATGGTGGACCCACGCCTCACGAAAAATCAGCCCGTTTAAAACTTCTAACTACAAGTTGACTAGGCCAAGGATTAGTTTCCCTTCTTGATAATCGATAAACTGAAGAAATTAGCATGAAACAACTAAGGTATATACTATGCACTAACCTCTGCATCCCGTTTCTTGCGCTGGCGATCATCTGTTTCCACGGCAAAAGCATCTCCCATACCATACATAACAGGACGAGGCAATCGCATCATCCCCCAGTCAAATAATTGCTTGTCAGGATAAGCACATTTCTCCCGCAACCAGTACTCTGAGCTTACAGCAGACCGAACCTTGCTTTGCAAATCCGCTAGCTGTAGAAAAAGAATCCTTGCCCACAAGGACAGAACCCCATGTTATCCTCCAGTTCAAAAGAAAACAAATTATTGGAGATCTAAGCGTAATCGAAAAAGAAGGATGCTGTTGTTTGTTAGAAGTTAAAAGATTGGTATACATAGCGGTAAAACTGCACCAAGTCTATCGTTGTCTATTGCTTGAAATACAACTGGGTGTTTTCAAGTAACCTACAATGATAAAGACAGCACAGTTGCTTCCTCATAATAAAAGCATCTATTAGACAGAGAATCATCCACATGCATTTTTGTGATATATGCCTCTAAAAAATATCAGTGTTTATAATCTCTTGGCAACTGATTATGTGATGGAATAAATATTGGTTGCATGATGACGACAGAGGAGGTGAATTAAGCAAATAAATGTGCCTAACTATGATGTAAAACAAGTTTTAGGTACAAGTTACCTTCAGCCCATATAGCTCAAGTAAGCACTTCATCTGCAGGTCTTCGCCTCTACTTGAAGGCAACTCTGATTCAATATGATGTTCAAGAAGTCAGTTACGGGAAAGGATACCAAGATAATAACTGGAAAAATGCTCATTCTGCAAACATATCACCCACCACCAAAAGCCTGTTTTTTTTCTTTCTTTTTTTTTCGATCAGAACTAACATAATTATTTTTTTTGAAGGTGATCAGTACTGACAGAATAATTATTAAACCATTATGCTTTGAACCTATGTAACAAGGACATGGCACTTTTACGGATTTTTGTCGTGTCATGCCCCACATTTGTAGATACTTCAGCGGATACTTGCCCATAATAGTGTTAGATTGCATCAAAATCAGAGATAATATGCTCCATGTAATCTAAGTAAAACTCCAACATTGAGATTCCTAACATCAAATAGTAACCTTCAAGCTCAGACAATCGATGCTGAATGTGGCTCTGCAAACGATTTTCTACAGACTCCCTCAATCCCGAGCCCGACATGCAAATTGGTCGTTGCTTTACAACTGCATCCTCAAGATCTGTCATTAAATTCCCTCTATCCGAAATCACAGGAGGGTTCTGCACGAAGGAAAAAGAGTTGATAGTAAAAAATAAAATAAATAAGAAACCTAAAACAGAAGTATAAAAGATCATGAATCTGTGCAATACAAAATTCATTACCAGTTTACCACCAAAATGTTACAAAATCAAGTTTAAAACAACAAGACCAAACAATTTACTTGGCTTTGGAAGGAAGATGTCTTAGCAAATTTAAATGATTTCAATAGGTAAACAAACCAAACTGGAAACATGCAGTGTAAAAACCTTAAAGGGGCAGTGGACATGACCTGAATGCTATTTCTGTTTGAAAATCTGAAGTATTTATTATGCGACAGATAGCGTATCTTCTTCTAGTAGTACACTAAATTACTAAATCAGCTATATATATGAACAGAAATAAAGTAGTGATGAATAGTGACATATGCCCATAACCTACAGCCACATCTGTGACAAGACTAACCTCAGGATCGGAGAAACCATTGGATGGTCTTATCATCCACTACATAACCCCAATGATCCCACAACTTCCCAAGATTTGAATCATGATATCCCTCTTAAATCTAGACATTAACAAGAGTGAATTAAGAATTCAAGAGTTCCCCATTTACCACTATCGCAAGAATCACAGCGGGAAGGCTTAATGAACCAAATTAGATTCTTAAAACATACAATATGATGCAGTCTATGGTGGGTAAGCTGGAATCGATTCCTGATGATAACGTGTTTGTTGTTACTTTATAGTTTTTAGGGCAAAAGAGCAATCTACTCCAGTTTCAAGCCCACTATGGTATTCCTTCTGCAGCCAATGAAATAGTAAAAGAAACAAAAACTATATTACTAGAATCCCAATTTCTTTCCTTCTTTCCCTTCATCGCCTCCATTCCTCCTAACGCCAAATTACCATCAGAACCAGACGTATAAAAGCAAAAATAAAAGAAGAGAAGAAATCAAGGAGAAACATAAGAACCCCAAAAAAAAACATGATAAAGGAAAAACAACTACCCCAAATCCATAGAAATCAAAGACCATAAAATAATTCAATTGAAAAAAAACAAAACCCAATCACTGAATCCTAAATTCCGTTAAAACCCTCAAGCAACCTATCAAAGAATAGGGCAAAATCGCAAATTGGAGAAGAATTAATTACACCCAAATCCCCAAAACTGAAACAAAACCCAAGAAACTCAAAAAGGAAAGAACTTTTTACCGAATCCTCTAGGCAGAGTCGATTTCCGTCGCTTTCTCTCTCAACCCTTTTTCCCTCATCAGCTCTACTACCACCAACATCGTCCCCATTATCACTAACCCTACCATTACTTTCTCTCTCATCAACAACATCATTTGAACTGTAGATGGAGGAGACGGTATCGAAGACATCAGGAGGAAGAGGGAGGTTTCGTGAGATGAGATTGAGAGCACAGATCAAGGTCTTGGTCTTCTGAATGTGGTCAATGGAGGAAGGACAAGATGATTTGTTGTCCAGTTGAGCCACCATGGCGGGAAATAAAACGAGAAAGTAACGGAAATTTGGAAGATTTCAAAAATAAAAAACCCAACGGTATTTCGCTCTCTGCTTTGCTTACTCTTTCATGTTTCAATCTCTTCCCCCTTCTCTCTCTAACTCTCTCTCACTAACTCTCTTTCTTTCTCGCACTTCTTTGTTTCACTTTGCATAAACCCTCTTATCGAGTCTCTTCGGCGTATTGGACGTATAGGAAAAATAGTGGCGAATTACGGGGATTGGCCTTATACTTATGTTAAATGACGGTTAATGTCCTTAGGTTTTTTTAATTGGCGAAAATGCCCCTGAAAAATGTACCGAATGACAAAGTAATCTTAAGATGCGTTTGGATATGCAAGAAGAAGTTACTTTTTTACTTAACTAATAAGTCAAAAAAAAAAATTCAAAAAAAAATATAGTTTGGCAATCTCAAAAAATGAATTTTTAAAACTTTTCTTTTTTGCTACAAATTGTAGAAATGTTTTGCTTTTGACTTCAATAAATAATAACTTATTTCTTCAATCCGCATATAGACCATGGTTCTGAACTATCAAGTCAAACTACTACAACCACCATCACTACTACCATCCTTGGCACCACCACCACCACACCTCATCACCATGGTGGAATAACTCCCACCATCACCTTCATGGCACCACTGCCATATCATCCCTATGCTACACCATCATTGCCACTCCGACACTAGCATCTCACTCCCCTCCCACATACCACCACCTCCACCATTATCAGTTGGCCACGACCGTCATAACACCACCACCACCTCGCCACCACCATCTTCACCATTGTCACCACCACCATCACACTACACCACACCTCACCATGACCAAAACCACTACCTTATTACCTACGCACCTCGTTTTCTATGGAATGACTTTTTCTTATTTGCCAAACTAACTTTTAATTTGTAAGTTAGGTGTATTTTTCACCTTCATGTTGCCAACCCCAATATTTGAGATTGATAATTGATGATGTATCAAGTTCTACTTGTATTTTTCACCTTCAACATTTTATTTTTTATTTTTAGTTTCAATTGATGAACATAACCTGATTCAACAACATGAAGAAACCCATCATCAACTGAACTGCACAGGATAAAACTCTGCATTCCATTAATAGAATTCAGTATTTCTGCATACGCTATTCGAACAGACAAAATGTGATATATAAATTTTGATAACTCAAGATGATAGGGTATAATTTGAATTCCCTACAGAGAGATACATAAGAACTGTGAGTAACACTTGTTTTTTTCCTGTCAATCAAACAGGAACCGCTACTTTAAGCGACTCTAGTATCTTATCGTCCAGCTCAAATTTCATTTCCTTCTTGTCTCTACCGATCTTCAGATACTCCTCAAATCGTTCCTTCAAGTCTTCGGGAAGATTAGTTGTGCTGCTCCAACCAAGTAATTCCTTGGCAGCTCTTGGTTCTGCGTAAAAATGCTGTTGAAAAGCACCATTCATGCAAATCAGTTCAGTCGTGACAAATAGGGAATAAAACTTTCATCCTATTTTTAACATGAATAGAGAAATTGGGAATACCATATTTCGAAAAGGAAATGCTTTCTTTGCATCAACTCCAACAGCTTTTGGATCATAATGAACAATCTTGACTGGGAGGCCTGCAGCTTGAGCGCAGAGTTTAGCCATTCCATCCAATGTAACAGCACGGTCACTTACACAGTTGAAAATGTTTCCACTTGAAGCATCCGGATTCTCGACAGCCATAGTTAGCATAGAAGACAAGTCCCTAGCATGGGAAATGTTGGTAAGTTGCATACCCGAGCCGGGGATTGGAACTGGTCTGTCCCGAACGATTCCTGTCAAGGGTAGATCTCTGCCCAGTCAAGTTTATGTATAGAAGCAAAAATTTTCTACATTTCAGAGATGATTATCATTCTTTCTGGACTACTGGTTTCAGGATTTTAGTTGTTTTAAAACAAACAAGAATTATTAATGATCTCAACTTACAATTATTCATGTGAGTTTTACCCAACAATTTCAAGTTGTTGCAGTCTTATAACTGTATTGGTTCCAAACTAGTTAGGGTTTTCACAATAGCAACAGTTTTATTACTTGATTGAAATATTCTAGACATGAATATAACTGCGTGAAATGGCTACTTACGATCAAAGAACCACTCTTCACAATCTTTGTTGTTTCCAGATCCAATCATGTATTGTGGACGGAATATTGCCCAACTACTGAAAATCTGTGCAATATAGTTCTCCACTGCCACATGACCAGCATCAGCTTTAACAGCATCCTGTAAAATTAGACTCAGATCATGGAGCAGACCAAGGCTAAAAATGAGAGCAAACACTTATTGGCGCATTTAACAAAGATTGGTACTAGTTCTAAATTCAATTTGTAGATTAGATCTCAAACAGACACTTCTATATATTTAAGTCCTGTATTCAAATAGAGAGGCGTAGATTATTGGCTGCAACTTTGAAACAGTGATTTCCTAAGAGTTCTATAAGAACAAAAGATTGTGGAAACTCAACATAGGCTG
Source organism: Macleaya cordata (assembly GCA_002174775.1). Taxonomy (NCBI): domain Eukaryota; kingdom Viridiplantae; phylum Streptophyta; class Magnoliopsida; order Ranunculales; family Papaveraceae; genus Macleaya; species Macleaya cordata. Next base: position 12,510 of record MVGT01001374.1, on the reverse strand, counting down.
AAATAATGTTTTGATAAGTGAAACAAGGAAACAAAGAAAGAGAATGGATAGTATCGAAGAGAAGTCTTAAACGATGAAGATTCAATCTACTGTATCTGAGAACATCAGTAAATATAAATTGGTTTATGATCCCCAGTATAATGCCTACATAATCCAACAATCTCCAGTATAATGCCTACATAGTAATGAGCATATATACATACATATACACGCATGTATTTAAGTGTATTCAGAAGTAAAAAATTTAGCATACCCCTTCAACATGAGGAGGTTCAACAGTTGGCTTGTAAATTCCTGCACTGCTGATGAACAAAAATTGCTTAACTCCAGCACTCTTAGCCCAATCTGCCACAGGCCTATGTATGAAGGTTGATGTTAGGGTTAGGGCTAAAAGATGCAGGCATAATAGAAGGCAATTCGTACATGCATTAAGTCATTTTATGTATGTTAGGTATAGGATCATTTTTAACAAGCATTCCTCTTCAATTTCAAAACAAATTTCTCCAAATTCATCGTTTAGAAAATACAAATGATCTGAGATCCTACTGAAAAGAGGGGAGAAAAAAGGAGAATGCCCAATTTTTCTATCAAGTAGGGCTAGTTACATTAAACCCTAAAATCAACAAGAAGAAACAAACCTCACAGTATCCAAATCCTTGCCATTGTTGTCCAACACCACATCAAATGCCGCCCCTGCAACAACCTTTCCAACATCCGCCGGATCTCCCCACACAGTTTTACCACCAGCACTCACAATCTCCTGAAATTCAGAATTTCAAAATCAAAAAACCAAAAACCCTAGATATAAAAAGAACAAAGAAAAACACACAAAATTACTAACAGAGAATCTGCTGAAAGGGGGTTTCTTCATCTTATCCGAACCCTCTTCACCAACAGTCAACACTGTTACTTCATGACCAGAACCCAGAAGCTCTTTTGCAAAGTAAAACCCAATAATGGCATGCCCACCGCTGTTCGTGTTAACAATTAGGACTTTCTTCTTCTCTGCAGTGGCATTTACTGTGAAAGAAGAGATAGATTGGGGTCTGGAGTTTATTGGGTAGATGATGTAAGATGGAGAAATGGAGAGAGAAGATGAGAGAGAAGAAGAGTGAGAGAATGAGAAGAGAGATGATGAGAGAGAAAGGCTGGGACGAGAAGAGAGAGCTGAAGAAGGAAGAACAGAAAAGAACAAGGAGGATGATGAAGCTGTAGCCATGAATTCAATTGTCTTGAGAACCCACAATTTTGATCAGAGATAAGTGTTCCACATTATATGGTCACAAAGTTACCTCAGAAATCAGAAAAAGATACCGTTATAACTAATTTTTAAATTACCCGGGTAATTTAAAAGTTACCTTAGAAACTATGAAATTAATGAACGTTATAACCAAAATTTAAAAGGGAGATCGTTCATTACATCCATTATGACTTTAATTCAATTTGTTTAGTCCACTAAATTTTATATGAGTCTATTTAGTCCAAAAATAAAATTTAGACAGATCTGCCATTTAACTAATTAGTTATGGAAATCAAAATTTGACCGAATAAGAATCTTTGTTTCTCTCTCTACATTAATAAGCTTTGCTGCTTTCGATCTTCACTTGTTTCTTTTACTTCGATTGATCGATCACTCACCAGTCAACAAAAGATCTTGATGATGACGAGAGAGAAAGAGAGAATATAGTTTCTACCATCACCATCGAAAGAGAAAGAGATCGGGATAGAGAAGAGGAGAAATATAGGAGATAGAGAGAAGAGAATAAGAGAGAATGGAGAAAGATCTGATTAAGAAAAAAAGATAAAGGGAAAAGAAGGAAAAGAAAGAGAAGAGAGGGACGTGAGAGAGAGAGAGAGAGAGAGAAAAGAAAGGAAACAGAAAGAAGAGGAAAAAGAACAGAAAGGGATAGAAGAGAGAAGAAGAAAAAATTCAATATAGATCTATGCAAAAATGTAATACCCAAGAAATTCCATAGTATGAAGTTTACACTTGCTTAACATATTAAGTTAGTATTATACCCATTTGAGTGTGTATTGATTTGAGAAATAAATTTCTCATATGCATGGTAATTGCATGGAAACTCATTATATGCATTAAGAGAGTTATCTCTAAAAAAATATATATATTTAATTAATTAAAATAATAAAAAATAATATTTTAATACCTAAAAAACGTGGGCTGCGCTACATTAGCCGGCGGCTACTGTAGCAGCCCACTAAAATAAATAAAAAATTATTTTTTATATTAAAAAATTATTTTTTATATTAAAAAATTAAATATTAAAATAATAATAATAATAAAATCTAAAATTTTTCCTATATAAACCCCCCTTATTTTCTTCTTCAAAACACAAAATCCCCTCTTTTATTTTATGTTTACACCCCTTTTACACCTCCAATTACTCTCCCCAACATACATATTTTCCTTACTTTCCATAACATACCTCTTCATCTACATCCCCTCTCATTAAATCTATAATAGTTACTAGTATTATCATCAAAATCATTGAGAAATCAAGGATTTACATCATCGATCATCACATCCGGAAGTAATAAATCAAGTAGATGATAAGATTTTGGCATCAAATTGAGGTAGGTGGGATCCCTACTATAAACAAAATCTAATTTTATGTTTTTGTTATGAAATTGCATATGAAATGTATTTATCTTGCATGGTTACATTTATTTATTTAATGCAAGGATTGAGGTTTTATTCATAAGAAAAATGAATTAATGGAAGTTTATTAATAACTTGTTATCTAGATTAAAAACAAATCTAGATGGTATCGGTAATGGGAGACCCCCATAACACCTGCAGGTACCGTTGAGTTCCGACTTGAGGAGACGGTGGACACCGATGTAATGGACTTAAAATAATTAATTAATGGTTAATTATTGAAAGATTTAAAAAGAAATCTCTTTTTATGCATTAATATGGTAATTTTTGCATATTTCAAATCTAGTATTTTTGGATAGTTTGCACCTACTGAGTTTTACTCACCCAATATTTTCCCCCCTACAGATCAAGTTGAGGGCGAAAGATTTTAGGAGGTGCGGTTCAAAGAGATAGCTTGGATCTCTTGAGTTAGTATGTTTTATATATTGTATTTGAAGAATAATTACTACTATATCACTTGGGATTATGGGTTATTTATGAGAATTATGATATGTAATATTATAATTATTTAGTTTTATGTTGGATTTAGAACTAAGCAAATGTTGTATTAATTTGCATTTAATTTTCATGTCATTGAATTGAAGTAATTATGTTTTACACAAATTTATATAATTTTCGTAATTGTTACTGTCAGTTTTAGAAAATCACATTTTTGGGTATGTTTCGCTCAAAATTGACAAAGGCCTATTTCTACAACAAATAAAGATCTCAAATTTTTCTTTCCAAAATGGTATTATCCATGTAATTCGGATTTCTGGTTAGGAAGTAATTTCAGTTTCAAATTTATGATTTCTGGATAATTTAAGAAATTCGAAGTTATTTTTCTGAGATTGTGTATAAATCTGTTACTAAACTTGAGGCCTAGTTTTGAGTATCTTATGATCCGAATTAGGCTCGGTCTATTTCTACTGAAGTTGTAGAACTTTAAATCTATTTTCCAGAATGGTTTTATTTATACAATTCTGATTTACGGTTATGAAACTATGACCATTTTACTGAAGTATGTACAGTTAAGTACGAAAAATATTTTCAACAGAATTTATTTTTGTTTTTAAATTTACTTTGATTACTAAATTGTAATTAATGTTGACAAAAATTGACTGGTTTATCTTTTAAAAAGAGAAAGTAAGCAATTTTATTCATTGCTTTAAATTACACTTCATTTACACTCTTCACGCCTCGCCTTCCGGACTCATTGAATCAGGTTGGATTTTAGAGTTCCGAAAATCGGGGTGTGACAACTTGGTATCAGAGCACAAGTTCCTGATTTCTTGGGCTTGTGAATTTTTAATTTTTTTTTCATAAAAATGTATATTTAGTTAAAAGTTTTCACAATTCCTTCTTAATTTTTAACCAAATAATTTATGAGCTTGTTTTCTATATTTTTATATTTGAAAATTGGCAAAAGTTTACTAGCATAAGTTAAGCTATGAAGAGTTAATCTTGTTGCAAGTATAGTTGGGATGGGAAATTAATAACTAAAAGCTTTATTATTAACCTATTGTATGTATATAGTTATAATTAGGAATTTTTTTATAGAAAAACCTAATAGGTAATTAATTGTGTATTGAAGAATGGCACGAGGAAATTCAAGGAGAAACGTTGAAGAACTTTACGATGCACCAATAGAGATGGAAGGAGAAACATCTCAACAACCACAACCAGAAAATGAAGAACTAAGAAACCGTACACAACGTGTCGAAGAACAACTCGAGCAAGTTGTAGGTATCCTACATGGAATGGCAGCAAATATGCAAAGGCAAAATCAACCAACTCCTCCGGCCGCAGTTGTACCCGAAGACCGACCGACCTCAATTCTGAAAGAATTTCAGAGATTAAATCCTACCGAATTTGCTGGAACGGAAGACCCACTGGATGCAGAAAGATGGTTCATGGGAATCCGTAAGAAGCTTATTACAATAGGAGCTGCCGAAGAACATTGTGTGAGAATCGCTACGTTCATGCTCAAAGGTGAGGCTGATCTCTGGTGGGATAACATCAGAGAAACTCACGATGTCACTTCGATGACCTGGGTAGAGTTTGAAGCCTTATTCTTTAAACAATATTTCCTAGAAACTGATAGAGAGCAAAAAAGTGTAGAATTTGCTGAACTCATACAGGGTGACATGAGTGTCACCCAGTATGAAAAGAAATTCCGAGAATTATCACGGTATGGGCCACATCTAATTTTTTCTGAAGTTCTAAAGGCATGAAAATTTGAAAGAGGGCTAAAACTGGGAATACATAGCAAAGTGGTCCCGTTGTGTCACCAAACATATGCACGGGTGGTTCATACTGCAAGAGTTATCGAGGCGGACTGGGAAAGCAGTCAAAAATCTCGAGAACAAAATAACAAGAACAAGAAGCAGAAGACAAACCCACCAAATAAGACTCAAGGTCATGGGACCAAGGCACAACAACATAACACTGAACTTAAATATTTTAAGTGTAAACAACCCGGGCATCTTAAAAGGAACTGTCCATTGTTGAATCAAGGAGAACAACCACGGCCGCAACAACACCAGCTTGAGTGGAGACCTCAATAAGGACAAACATCTGGGCAAAATCAGAGGCAACCCCCACCAGCGAGACCCCAACATCAACAACAGTATGTGCAGTCCCCAAATAATCAGGGAAGACCTCCTTACCAACAGAGAAACCCTGCACAACCATATCAGCCAAGGCCTCAACAACAAAACTAGCTGAGAGCACAGGGTCAAGTCTACAACCTTGCACCCATAGAGAATGAAGTAAAAGAAGAGAACGCAGTTATTGAAGGTAGATTTCTCATATTTAGCTCTTGGGCACGTCATATCTATGAATTTTGCATCTATGCTTGGTTTGGAATCTGAACCATTGTATTTCTTGTTGTGTGTTTCTACCCCTTTGGGAAAGTCTGTTGAGAATAATAGAATATGTAAGTTGTGTGCAATTAGATTTGCTGACTAGGACTTGGTCGCTGACCTTATCCTACTAGATATGACTAGGTATGATATCATTCTAGGTATGGATTGGTTGTTTTTATTTCATGAGTCTTTAGATTGTTTTAAAAAGAGAGTTACTTTTTATCTTCCTGGTGGTCCAACTGTAGCACCTGCACTTTTGGTCGAACCATGCTTATGAGGTTCAAACTCTCTTGTGCTTTTTGACTGAGGGAGATACATTTTATATCTCTCTCTGAGAGTATTGATTTTGATTGATTTGGAGTCGCCACCTGATTTTTAGGGAATCAGGACCCTATA
>MVGT01001376.1:474590-489416 GCA_002174775.1 Macleaya cordata | reverse complement strand
CCATCCAATCCGATCCACCCCAATCAAGATTGGATTGGTTTCGTCGGTTTGGGCCTTTTAGACCAGGCCTGTTAAACATACCAATTGGATTTTTAATATTTATCAGACTCTGTATTGTGTTATTATGATATTTTCATCATGTAGATCCAAATCAATCATTTTGATCATCTCCATTTTATTTCTTAACTGCATCAACTAAAAAGTAAAAATTTCATTTTGTTTACATATAGCAGTTGTCACGCCCCGCTCATACGCGTACCAATATTGTCCCTGCTTTGGCCACCACACTACCGGGTATAGGATTTTGTTCTTAGCGAGAGCCCACCCCAGTCCAGGCCCAACTTAATGACAACCCGACCAAGCCCAAGCTCACCCAAAATGCCTTTGGACACTCTCCTAGTACGCGTGCTAGCGGGGCATGACATTATGGTATCAGAGCCGAAGACGGCTCATCCTATGGGGTGGTGGGAGGAGGTATTAGTCCCACATCGCCTAGGAGAGTGTCCAGAGCCTGGGCTATGAGTTCACAAACTGTCTTACAGTGTGCCAATGCCTTTTGGGTGAGCCTGGGTTTGGTCGGGTTGTCATTAAGTTGGGCCTGGACTGGGTTGGGCTCTCGCCAAGAACAAAACCCTGTACCCGGTGGTGTGGTGGCTAAAGTAGGGACAATATTGGTACGCGTGTGAGCGGGGCGTGACAGTAGTGAACCAAAGGCTATTTTTTTTAATACGATCTTCTCACATATAGATCTACGTCAACCTTTGGATACCTCTAAATTTTTAGGGTGTTGTTAAAGGAGTTCCTCAAAATATTAGGGGATGGACAAGATTAGAGGGTGAACTAGATTGTTTAAGTTGTTTGGGGGGATGGATTTAGTTTTACTTAGGGGATGGTCATCTAAAAATTGGTTGATATTTTTCAACCCAACTCTAAAAAAAACACTCAAACCCTAAAAAACACCCCAATAAAATATACACCCACCTCCGGTCACAACTAATCCACCGCCGGCCACCACTACCACCTCCGGCCACTACTTACTTCTTCTTTCTTCTTCTTCTTCTTCTTCTTTTGTCTTCTTCTTCTTTCTTCTTTTTTTTCCTACCCCTCTCCCCTTCACTGATCGGAGATGACTTGGTGATGTTGGTAGGTGGTGGGGTGTACTATTAAATTTCAGTGGGGTGAAGAGAGAAAGTAGTGTTAGGTAAGTTTTCCCCCACTCACCCCCTAGTAAAATTGAGTAATAATTTGGATGGGAGATTTTGGACTAAAAGCTAATTTAACTTGTCCATCCCCCAAACATTTTGAGGAACTCCTTTAACAACACTCATTTTTTATCACCCCAATTTTTTTGTTAACTGCATCAGCGAAACCGTATTAAGTATGAGTATTGTGCGTGCCCTAGGGCTAGTTATCAAGAAATTGAATTTCAAGTTGAAAAAATCAACCAAACATCGTAATGAAATCACAATCCAAAAAATGTGATTCCATTCTGGTAATTAAAACATGCCCTAAAACTTTCCAATAATGATTTTTGGACTGACTAATTTACAAAATTGGTGTGAGACGCTTATGTGGCAGGTTGGGACCTACCACTTTTACCTTCTAAAAGTGTTTTGAAGGGATCTCTAACCTACATGGCAGTAGGACCGACCCACCATAAGGGACAATTAGTTGGTCCAAAAAGCACTACTCAAAACTTTTATCAGAAAAAAAAGACGGATGTTATTGATACACAAGTTTTTTATAGGTTGTGACCTAGGTTTGATTAATTTTAGCCAACTTGATATAAAAATAATTTTTATCGGAGGTAGCTTTCTTTTTTATTTTTTTTAAAATCATTTTTTAACCCTTAAAAATTAAAAAAAAATTTATTAGGACTTAAAAAATTAGGTTAAAGAGAGAAAGTGGGAAAATCGACTCTAACTTCAACGGAATCATTCACTCCATCAACAAAGAACTTACGTTGTTGATTTAGCTTCAAGCATTCGAGCATTAAATCCTTTATGCACTAGATTTATTTTCATGGAGGATGATTCTATTTATAGTAAAACTCCATTAATGAGTGAGATTTGTAAAAAAAAACTCAATTGATGAGACGATTGGTTCTTTAAATTCCGTAAATAATTCTTAATCACATCATACGAAGGTATTGTAATAATTTTTTATTTTTTTTTACTATTATTCTATTAAAAAAATTAAGATCAAAATTTAGGGCTCACGAACAAGGCTCACCCCACGCAGGGGAGAGTCCTAGTGTCAAGTCTCATTCGCCTGAGGCCGAAACTTAACACTAGGACTCCTACGTGTGTGGGCGGGTCCTAGTATTGGATCTCACCCACTCGAAACCGACTCGAGACCGAGACTCATTTGGAAGAAGAATATTTACAATTAAAATGTGTGATAAAAATGATAAATTTAAGAATACCCTTGACCGTAGTAAAAAAAAAAAAAAAGAAAAAGAAAAAAGCCCTCTGTTCAGGCCCAATTGTGACAGCAAAATAATCTTGGCTCAGCATAGAAGCTTTGGCAGCTTTCTGATTCTGAGTCCGCCACGTTTATACATAGTGGTGGGACCTTTCAAGATTTTGTGTGGGGCCAAATTTGAAGTCCGATATAAGAAGTTATTTCGTCATTTGTGATAATTAATTTCATTTCGAGGAAATTGTGTGGAATTAGTTAAGAATTAGTAAAGAATTTAATAAGAAGCAAATTTTTGGTATTTGTTCTTACTTAAACAAATACCGATTTTACAGGATTTCCCAAGTTCGTTGAATCTGGACAAAATTTAAAGCGATCTGGTTTCATGATTTCAGAAAGATGGAGAACCATCCAAGTGAGAACTGATGAGAAACCAAACCTAGAAATCAAAAGGGATTTGATTTCTTTTGCTTTTTTTCCTTTTTGGGTCTTTTTAATGCATTCTTGAGTTCTGGGTTTCAAATAAGAATTCGAGTTAAAAGGTGATTCGATTTCTTTAATTAGTACAGCACAATTAATGGTTCTAATGGAAAGCTTTTTAATCTGAGGTGAGTTAGTGTCTACTGTAGAATCTCTCTCTCTCTCTCTCTCTCTCTCTCTCTCTCTCTCTCTCTCTCTCTCTACAATTCTGTGAAAAGTGATAGAACCCATTTTTGAATTAAGTTAATGGGTTTGATTAATCAAAAAATTTTATGGGTAGCTGTTCATTTTTTAGTCAACTAATTAGTTTATGATGATGTGTTTAATTGAATTCGTCAAGTTGGCTCTTGGGTTTTCTACAAGGACAATGTTGCTTTATAAATTATAATCATACAATCAGCATTGTTTCTGCAAATTATTATTCTGTTCAATTCCTTCTAAAATAATTAGGTTTATGAGTTTATAGCTTTCTTGGGTTTATATTTTTATGCATTTATCTTCTATGATTCAATTTGGTTTAGACAAAAAAAAATAAAAATAAAAATGTTATCACAAGATTGTTAAATTTCAATTATTTTTTTACTCCAATTCTTAGTGAACACAAATTATTGATACATGGTTAGGTTAGGTTAGGATAAGTTGGTTTTTTTTGTTTTTTAATCTATAAGAAGGCAAGGAAGAATTAGTTCCCAAATGTTTAGTCGTTTTGTCCAATTTGGGAAATATTTTTAGTTGAGATGGGTGTTTTTTGTTTATTGTATTCAATAGTATAATCCTTTTGTGTTTTATTTATTATTTTGTCTATTATGTTAATCCTGGTGGTAACCCAGGTTTAAAACCCTGTTTTGACTGAATGTTTCGGTTAGTCGAAAAAAGTGACACATTCCCGCATAAACATTCAAAAGCATTTCTAGACATTCCGAAACAATGCATGAACAGTACTAATAAAATTGAGACGATCCGAAACGGAACATTAAGAATGGTTTAATCAATATGTTTTTGGTTTCCTTTGTGACAAAATTAACACAGATAATTAAGAATGGTGGTTTAATCAATCGAAAATGAAGTACTACTCAGACTTATAAAGTATCAATTGTAAAGTGAGGGAAACATGCATTCCAACATTGTTCTTATGCCTTTTGTGAGGTGGTGGTTAGATTTGGAATGACTAACATTTTCGACTGGTTTTTACTGGACTACATATTAGATTTTTTTTATATGGTTTTCGTTAGAAGGTAGACGGTCCAATTCATTTTATTTTTTATAAAATTGTTTTAGGTTTGAGAGACTGAACTACACCTGTTGTTCCTCATTGATTTAAATCATTCAAAGACATTTTTATGTATTCAGAGGATAGAATAGGAATAGTATTTGGCTACATATAACATCCCCAAGATCACATATGTTCATGTGTGTGTATGTATTGTGTTTCAGACATATAGAAGGGGTAAAATGGGCACTTTCTTTGACACTATGAAATGACACATTTTTGGCCTTTTAATGAGAATTGATCACAACCATGGAAAATGCCCTTGTGATGTGTTTTTGCGGTGGTTCGAAGTTGCATTGCACATCGCTTTTGATTTTGATATCAAGTTCTTAACCACTACCACTAGTACTAAGTAGAAAGTAGAAAGTATAAAGTTCTCTCAGTTGATTCTCTTTTTGAACTTCCAATGTAAATTCTAGTCCAAACAAAGTTAAGAAAAGTGAAAAGTTGTCTATATACATTAGGCTTCTTGCAGTTGCCATCAAACCATCCAATTTGTCAACACCTTCCCTGAACCATATTTTAAGAGTTGTACTTCTTCAATCACTCATTTTAAGTATTATTAAATAACACATCTGTTGCTCAGTCAACTTTAAATTCTGATATTTTTATACTTTGTTAGCAATATTGTATGTGGTCTGGAAATGATCTAGGTTCATAATTCATAGCTGATGCAAGGCTTGCACTCTGTTTCACAAGTTTGACCTGGAATTTCTTTAGAATTCATATAAGAAAGAGCTTCTCTAGTACTGCCATGTTAGAGATAGCTTAACAGTCTTATACTCTTGAAACTTACATTCTCTTACCCAGCCACCTGGTGGTGGTTTTTGTTGAGATATCAATTACCTTCTCTATCCACTGAACAAAGTACTGCAATTGCTAGAAAGAAGGTAGTTTTAGTTTTTGTTGGTTTTTGCAGTTTTGATTTCACTTTCAAGAAAAAAAACAAGCCTCATGACGTTTAAATGCACTATGGGTTCTTTAACTTTTTTAGTATGAATTTAATGGATATGAGACCCAAAAATGCTCTTGTTATGGAAGAAACAAGTAATCTTACTTCAATGTAGTAATTTAAGCTTTTGAACATGCATAATATTGTATTTTAGAATCAGCATCTACTGACTGTCTTCTCACTATCTTTTGGCTTTTGTCACTTTACATGTAAATATATCTATGGATGATAACCCTTCTTTTATCTCAGATGGGTCGTTCCAATGATGGCGAGCTTGAAACGAAGGAGGTGGACATTGCAAGTGTATCATCGTCACGCAGGCATGCAGCCAATGAACCATGCGTTCACAAGGTGGGAGTGCCACCTAAGCCAAATCTGTTGAAAGAATTCACAGCCACAGTCAAGGAAACATTCTTTTCTGATGACCCTTTACGCCCTTTCAAGGACCAACCAAGGTCAAGAAAGTTCATCCTAGGCATCCAGGCCATCTTTCCCATTCTTGACTGGGGAAGAGACTACAATTTATCTAAGTTCAAAGGAGATCTCATTGCAGGACTCACTATTGCAAGTCTCTGTATTCCTCAGGTACATAAGACATCAAAAACAAAAAACAAAGTTGGAACTCAGTTTAATTGATTTTCAGTACCAAACAATCCTAACTATTGTCTAACATGCAAAATAGGACATTGGGTATGCAAAGCTTGCAAACCTGGATCCACAGTATGGGCTGTGTAAGTATTTTTCTTCAACATCTTGCATTGACTTATTATGCCGGTTGGATCTTTCTTATATCTTGCCTTCTGTTGTTTGGGTTATGTTACAGACTCCAGCTTCGTTCCACCATTGATTTATGCCTTCATGGGAAGTTCTAGGGATATTGCCATTGGACCAGTGGCTGTCGTATCTCTCTTGTTGGGAACTCTTCTTCAGAATGAGATCGATCCCGTTAAAAACAAATTTGAGTATCGTAGACTTGCATTTACGGCGACATTTTTTGCTGGGGTCACTCAATTTGCTCTTGGGTTTCTCAGGTAATGATAGAGGATTGGGTATCATATCTTCTTCTTGTTATGATTCCTGTTTTTTTTTTTTTTTTTCAATCTAATGTGTTGCTTCTCTTTAATTAGTTTGTACTTTGTAGCTCCTCTTCATTAGTTCCTGTATTTGGGTTTTGTTAACAAATTCATTGTTTATATTTTGCTTTCAGATTAGGATTCTTGGTTGACTTCCTATCCCATGCTGCAATTGTTGGGTTTATGGGGGGAGCCGCAGTAACAATTGCCCTTCAACAACTTAAAGGTTTACTCGGTATAAGGAACTTTACTAAGAAGACTGACATTGTTTCTGTTATGCGCTCTGTATTTGGTTCAGTACATCATGGGGTAAGCAATCTTTATCTTTTACATGTCAAACCTAAGTTAAAATCACCTTCATTTTCTCAGAGGTCTAAGCTCAAATAAAATCTGTGAAAACGTGGTTGTGACGTTAAAGTCGTTACGAACCTCTCAATTGAGCAATTGGGTGCAAATTCAAGGTACTAAATTTACTATTTTTATTATGTTTACAGTGGAACTGGCAGACTATACTCATAGGTGTGGTGTTCTTGGCTTTCCTGATCTTTGCAAAGTATCTGGTAAGAACTGCTTCCCTTCATCTACCTTGATCATACATATATGGACTTGATTTTTGATTCTTACATGATTTGAGGGGAACAGGGAAAGAGGAATAAGAAATTCTTCTGGGTACCCGCTATTGGTCCTTTGATCTCTGTTATCCTGTCCACTTTCTTCGTATATATCACCCGTGCCGATAAGGATGGTGTCCAAATAGTAAGTGATATGATATTTTCTCTTCCTTTTCTTGACTTATTAACACTGAAACAATGAGAACCAGGATAAACTAATGATAATTTTACTGAATGAAGGTCAAACATATAGACAAAGGTATCAATCCATCATCGGTGCAGCAAATTTACTTCAGTGGTGAATATCTCACTACAGGTATTAGGATTGGTGCGGTGGCTGGTATGGTAGCTTTGACGGTAAGCCAATTTCACATTCCACTTTCCTAATAACCAAAAGAAGATTAATGTGAATTTGTTTCTGTACTCTAAAACTTATTTCCTTTGGATTATCAGGAAGCTATAGCGATAGGAAGAACATTTGCAGCCATGAAAGACTATCAACTGGATGGAAACAAAGAAATGGTGGCACTTGGAACAATGAATATTGTTGGTTCAATGACATCCTGTTATGTGGCTACAGGTAAGAATACAACCACAACATAACTGTTTTACAAGGACACATCAATTTTAGGAGCCCATAATTCATATGTAAGATACCCAAGGAACTATATCACATACACGGCAATAAACTGACGACCTAGCATGCATCCAATGCAAAGCTGACACAAGACATAGGAAATTCATACAGAGAAAAGCCACCCAAATATAGCAAACTCTTCCCAAGATCAGGAGACCAAAATATTGGCAAATGGCGCTGAAAGATTATTTCTCTAATGGTTCATGATCATATAATCAGGTCAAGTTTTGGGATTGATTGGTCAAGAGGATATAAATTTGAGGACTTCATATTTTTTTGGAGTCTATCATTAATGTGTTGTAAGGATTTGCCAATTTTTTTAAACTGGGGTCCTTGTTTTGTCTTTGATGCTGTTTCCTAATCCTTTTGGTTTCGGGATCTTTGTACGACCATTTTCTTTCGCTGATTAGTTCAATTAATCATTACGGGTTTCAAAAATAATAATAATAATAATAATAATAATAATAATAATAATAATAATAATCAGGGCAAAATTCTTCTCTCTTTTTTCAGGTTCCTTCTCTCGCTCCGCTGTGAATTACATGGCTGGCTGCAAAACTGCTGTTTCCAACATTGTGATGTCCGGTGTAGTGTGTCTAACCCTGTTTCTGATCACACCCCTCTTTAAGTACACCCCAAATGCTATTCTTGCTTCTATTATCATTTCTGCTGTCCTCGGCCTAATTGACTATGAAGCAGTAGTTCTCATTTGGAAGATCGATAAGTTTGATTTTGTTGCTTGCATGGGAGCCTTTTTTGGTGTGGTTTTTGCTTCTGTCGAGATGGGCCTTTTAATCGCGGTAAGGAGTGTGATCTACAATAGAACTCGACTTGATTTGTCTATCCAGGTCCAAGTAACCATATTTCAATTGTTTGTAATAACAGATCTCAATATCCTTTGCGAAAATCCTCCTACAAGTAACAAGGCCACGAACAGCAGTACTTGGGAAACTCCCAAGAACAAGGGTCTATAGGAACATTGAGCAATATCCTGATGCAACAAAGGTTCCAGGCGTTTTGATCGTGAGAGTTGATTCAGCTATTTACTTTTCCAACTCCAACTATGTTAAGGACAGGTATGGATTCTTTTTAGCTCTGTTTTATTGCTGAGTGGGCTGAAAATGGGCCACTTCAACATGTTGGAATGGCCCATTTCAGCCAATTCAGCCCATTCAGCAAAAAAATAAACACCCACCAAGTGTATCAAATAAAACTTGCTTGAGCCTGGTTTTTGAAGTTTGTTTGGGCAAGTCTTCAAAACTCCAACCCAAGAAATGTAAGAAGTTTTGGGATATGGAAGATTACACCTTTCGACGGACGACGTGGGCCTACGCTTCTGGCCCCCAGCTTAATCACTCGCTAGTTTACCTAGTGTCACGGATTCGAGCTTCCAACCCAAAAGACTAGCCTATTAGGTGAAGTTGACCCAAACCCATTTAAACCCCAAGATCCCCCCTTATCCAACCGATGTGTGATTATTCCCCTTTTGGTCACTATTCCTCCGTGACATTCTCTCCCACCTGAATCCTGCAACGCACTTGTTGCAGTTGTACCAACACCTTTTGTGGACAACCCTATGTGTGGGCACTTGGCACATTAACTCGGGCTACCTTGTGTACCCGTCCCCACCCTCTTGGGGGACCCACTACTCTCGTGGACACAACTCCCCTGTGTGTGGGCGTTTGGAGTGACATCGGAATGGGCCGGGTCTGCTCTGATACCACTTTGTCATGGGTTCGGGCTTCTAACCCAATAGACTAGCCTATTAGGGGGAGTTGACCCAAACCAATATAAACCCCATGATCCCCCCCTTCTCCAATCGATGTGGGATTATTTCCCTTTTGGTCACTATTCCTCCATGACTCTGGGCCTAGGTATGGGGTTTTATCTTAAAAAGCTTTAGTACTATGTAAGAAGATAGTCTATCTTATAAGCTCCACATGGGAGGGCTTCTTATCCTATTTGAGGCTATTCTTGTGGCATTCATCGATCCACAACCCCAACATTGAAACCTTTCGAAAAAGTTCCAAAAGTTTTAAATTTTGAATTTGTGAATATAAGTTTCAGCATTTCACCCATCAAAACAAAAAAAAACAAAATCAAATTAAAAACTAAAAGGAAAAACAGATAAGATGGAATTTGCTACTCTTTCTCAAGTGTACATACTGCTACTTGGATCTAATACCACATTTTTGAGGGACCCACAGAAACTAAAACCAGCTCCTTCCTGCAGGATCTTGAGGTGGTTAACTGATGAGGAAGAACAACTGAAAGCAAATGGTCTACCAGAAATTCAGTTCTTGATCGTGGAGATGTCACGTAAGTAAAAACCAATATGTTTATGCGCTATATACATATATAACTCCTTATTTATACAAGTTATTCTTATTGTTTGTGTTCATTGTAGCTGTTATTGACATCGATACCAGTGGAATTCATGCTCTCGAGGATTTATATAAGAGCCTCCAAAAGAGAGATGTTCATGTAAGTTGACTATATCCACCCATTGTTGTGAAAATGAAATGGCGGCTTGAGGAAAAAAAAGAAACTACTCGATGCCATTGGACTCTGAAAATTGAAATAACAGGTCGAAAGTTATAACGACAAGATCATGGCATTGAACTATTCTGTGATGCAGTTCTTGATCATCTCCCTTCAAAGAAAAAACAGAATTTTTATGTGCATACCATGAAACTTGTTTTTTTAAACTTGAAGAACATGCCACTTTTGATCTATAAAAGAGCAAAATTTTTACTACTTGTAATGTTCTAATATTTAGAATGTTGACCACCATACTCTTCCCATACATGCAGCTTGTTTTAGCCAATCCCGGGCAGGCGGTGATGGACAAGCTCCATGCATCCAAGTTTGCTGATCACATTGGCCACGACAAGATCTTCCTTACAGTGGCAGACGCGGTTCTATCCTGCAGCCCAAAGACGGTAGACGAAGTGTGAGAAGTTCAAATGTGTCCCTATTTTCATCTCGCTCCTAGAACGACCAGAAAACTTCGAAGAGCAGTTTGCAAAACAAAAAACATAATGGTTTGATAGTCTTTTTCGGCACGATTATTCAATAAAAGAATATATGGATAACTTTTGAAGTAGTAATCTGTTTGAGTGAAGAAGCAAAATAGAGGTGTAAAGATGAAATTATTCTTTCTTTTCTTCTCACGGCTGCCGTGTGAAGGAGTAACATAGAAGAAAAGCGTTGTAAATGAGCGAGACAAGTCAATCATCTGGAGATGTTGAGTGAATAAGTGTGAGTTAAAAGGGATCTGTAACCTGTAATATTCTTCTTCTTTTTTCTTTGTTGTTGTTGTTGTTGTTGTTGTTGTTTTGATAAGTAACCTGTTGTAATTTTTCTCCATTCCTGTAGATCCTGAATAGTGTTCATCTGATCAGCTTGTGTACCTTAACACGAAACCCATGTATTTTGGACTCTGAAATAACTAATATATCAACGTTGAGCTTTTGAATTTTGTTTCTGTTTCTTCGTTTTTCTTTTTCCCTTTTATTAAAGAAATTTGATAGTGCAATGAAATTTTAAGGTTGAACTTTTGATGGTAAAAATAAATGGCTCAAAACTTCACCATGTCAATAAGGGGATTAGAGGTTTTAGAACTTAATAACCTGAACCATGGTTTAGGGGCGACGTTTCTGCTCTAGAATCTCGCACTCCTGCTCTGAACCATGCTTCAACACTTCTGCTCTAAAGGCATTTCGGAACTAAAAATATTTTTAATCTAGCTCTCCCGCTCCCCCACTCTTATTCTCGCTTCGCACTCTAATTACTTAGTTTTAAATAATATGATTTTTTGTGGTGATGATCTACACGATGAGGAGAACCATTGTCATCATATCCTTAACAACTAGACATGAAAATAGAGAACAAAAAAAACAAGAATAAATGAAGAACAATCACTCAGATATATACCAAATACAATTCACTATAATCAGAGTCGAAATTCTTTACACCAATTACATTAGAGTGATACCCAAATAAATATAATCCACACAGTGCTATATATGTTCTCCCCACAGCCAAAGCATAAAAAGAAAGTTTAACAAATAATAAACGAATACACACATTAAGAACACATGAACTTTGATAATAACACTCTCCAAAAATTAAATGAATATTCAAAAAAGAAAAAAAAAATCTCTGTAGTTGATTATACAAATAAATAAATTTAGGGTTTGGTTTAATTTTTTAAGGGTTTGGCTAATTTAGTTGTGTTGAGCTCTACACCTCCATGACACCTCCGCCTTCGTCGACATACGATATTGAGACCTCTTCTTCAATTCGAAAAGCTGTTCTATCCATTGATCTCTCGAAATTCCATCATCATCATCATCATCATCTTCATCATCTCCAGCTTGATCATGAGTCTTGTATGTTCTCTCAGATTTGCCAATCAAACTCAGCTCACGATCGTATTTTCTTCGCGAAATTGGATCGGAGAGGACCTTATACGCCTTATGAAGCTCGACGAAAAGCCGAGCTGATTCATCTCTAGACCTAGAAGGATGACAAACATCAGGATGATACTGAAGAGCCATGGTTCTATAAGCTTTCTTTATCTCATCTACACTCACATTCTCTGAATGATTAAGAGAAAGAACTTTATATAAGTTGGTAGTATTAATAGTACTACTCATCCTTGTTTTGGTAGCTCTACATGAAATAATATTGAACTTTGAATGATGAATTCCTTGCTTAGGATGAGTACTTGTTAGACCTAATTTTGAACCACCAAAACTACTAGAACTGCTGGTTAGACATAAATCCATGGGTAGCTAGGTATTTTAATTAGTACTGATAATATTGAAGTAATCTGCAGTTTGATGATTAATTATAAGGAGAAGCTAATTAGGGTACATTAATTTATATATGGTCTTAGACATGAACAACAAGTACTCTCTTAACATTCATGTACTAGGAAGATGACGAGGAAGGTGCAATTAACTGTTATAACTATTTAATTGTGGATTATTATAAGCTTAAACTTAATTAATTGATTGTTATTATATTATAATTAAGAAGAGTAATATTTAAATGAACATACGCGGAAGACAAACTCGAATTCATCGGTGCACGGGGAGGTTGACAGCAAGAGAACAACAGTTAATCCAAAGCTTAAAAACACGCTTTGCCGTCGTATATAATTAGCACACGAACGAGGACGTCGAGTTCAATACTATATTTTTAAAACGGAAATAAATTTGCTAGTTAATCCAACGGTCAATATATTTCACATACTGTCGTAATTCGTACCTCATCTTAAAGTGATATGAATTTTTCCGTAAATTGTGCCATTTTTATCAAATTCTGTAGCAAATTTTGTAACTATAGCACTGCCAGTTAATTGAGGATAGTATCAACAACCTGAGTTCAAACCCTCTTACATACAAATCCATTAATCAAAAATAAAATGGTTAATTGTTGTTACTTAATTAGTTATATATGATGTCTAATACATAATATTCTCTTTACCATATAATTTTGGGGTGTATAATTAAAATGAGCCGAATCAGAATTAATACATGAACAAATATATGTTATATAAATTAGTGTAGACATAATTTAATTTCTAAAAAGAATTAAAAAATACTAGACATAATTTTGTCTCTTATTAGAGGTAACCCACAAAATAAACCTTCCAAAGTACTATATTATTTTAATTCAGTCATCATTGACTATATAGTTTTTAAATTTGAACACACAAAAACAACAAATTCTTTGACGCATTTTATCTTTGAATGATAATACCAATGTCACTTACTAAAGAAAGCCGGCTATCTATATATTACACAAGTTAAGTCAAACTTAATTGGGACTATTGTCGTTATTACCTAAATACAGCCACTGATGTGGTGCATCTGGTACGTACAAAGATGGGGGACCCATGCGCACCGAATACCTAGTTCAAGATCCCCTTTTGCATCTTCTCTCTGGAGTGGAACCAACAACTGATTTTTTGTGAAAACGTTCTCCTCGTCATATAGATCATTCTCATAAAAAATCAGTTTATTCTAAGACATCAAATGCCATCAAAGTTGATTGAAAAATCAACAGTTTATTATTCAATTAAAAGATGATCTTATAATCGTTTGTTTCCAATTAATTTTTGATAGGGTTAAAAGTTTGCGAAATGACTAATTTTTTTTTTGAGAATGATTGATACCACGAGAAGAACAATCTCACAAAAAATCAGTCATTGGTTCGAGTCCTAATGGGCCCAACAAGCCAAAATAAGCATGGGGACGGACAAATAGGGACATAGGATCTACTCTCCATTTGATGATCTCTTAACATGAATCAGGGAATTCTTATTCTTTATGGGCTTTAAAAATGAGTTACGATCGGCTATCAATTTTATTTAGTGAAGATGTAGTAAAAAAAAATTGTGTGATTCACATGAAGATAATTTGGATTGATTTTCGGTGTTGATGAACTACTCAACATATACATCAACCTCATAAAAATCGCTTTATTCGAAAATTTCTAACCCCTTCAAAATTGTGGTGATTAATGGACCGTCCATAGATATTAAATTTAAACCAGGGTTAGGGTCTACCTTGACTCGTTTATTTCCTCGTTATTAGATAGAATATTGTTAAAATTTATAGTTAGGATTTGAAAATTAAACTGACCTGTTCTATAATCTAGTCAAATTAGGGTTTGATAATCTTAACCCACCTATTAGGATTTAGGAATCGATTCAACCATAACTAAAGATGAACGATCAAATAATGCAAGAGAGAGAACGTAAAACAGAAAAATAAACAAGCACCACAATGCACAAGATTTACGTGGTTCGGTAAGATTTTTTTTTTTGAAGCGGAAGAATAGAATATATTAAGCAAAAGAATAAAGATTACAAGATATACAAATGCGAAAAACTAAATACGAAATAGTGAAAGCTTATATGCCGGTCTGCCAACATGCCACTGAATGACTACTACTGTTATTTAAAAAGGCAGTCCCAATTAAAAACACATTGATTAAAGGAATAGTTGAAGTCCTTGGAAGAGGAGGACGCCCATAGAAAGATCAGTGATTTTGCCTGTATTCCCAGATCAAAAGCACTCCTTGCTTTGTTTTCGAAAATGCGTCGATTGCGCTCATTCCAGATGGTCCAAAAGATCGCCGCTGGGATGAATTGCCATACGTGTTTGCCTGATGATGAGAGCGCCTGGTTAGGCCAACAATAAGCAAGATTCAGAATTGTTTCTGGGAACACCCAACACCATCCTGACGAAGGTAGGATTTGCTTCCAAATTCTCTGGGCGATTTTGCAGTGTAGTAGGAGGTGCTTTGGAGTTTCTTCATCTCGGAGGCACAAGTAGCAGCAATTTGGGATTTGATGCCCTCTTTTTTTG
>MVGT01001376.1:453712-473267 GCA_002174775.1 Macleaya cordata | reverse complement strand
TTTTTTTTTTTTTTTTTTTTCTTATTTACCATTAATAAATAAAGTTCATTCAATTCAAAATTGTTAATTGATGCACCAATATCATGATCAGATTGGAAGTAATTATTAATGTTTTCATGAAAGCCAGTGTTTGGTTTTTAAATTTCACTGTTGGTTCTTAGTTAATTTCTAATTTAAATGTATTCACAAACCTGCAGTTTCTAAGCTTTTCAGCCTTCTAGATCATTTGTTATTTTTATTTTCTGTGATCATTTTCGTTAAGACGTGTGCCTATTTTTTATGAGATCATTAAACTCGAGTCTACGCTGTCAATAATGAAAGACAATACCAACTGTGCTAGTTGGCATATACTTCTTTGATCAGTATTATTGTGATATTAAATCCTAAGTGCATGTATTGTACTCGTCCGTCCATGCATCATCGTCTCCTCTTCGCGGGACATGGCGCATTATTTGGGTTTCAAGACCTATCCTGGCCGACCTACCAATGGTGACAGCTTCTAAGTTCTAACCATTGATTTGAGCATCANCCTGCCATAAGAAGAAACAGATTTTGGGTGGCACTTTGGAGTTCCAGATGAATGGGGAGGGGAAGTCTTGTTCCTGTAGTACTGTCGATAGTTGTGTGTACATAGATTTCACCGAGAACCCAGATATTGCGTGTGGCCATTTGATGGAGTCTGCATGTTGGTTTAGAGATGGTGGAGAGCCTATGTGGTGCAGAAAAGAAGCCAGAAGGTTGACTTCGGAGTTGTGGAGCTCGCGGTTGAAGGGCAGGTTCCATGTTGGTTCATGTGAAGTAGTAATGGTATGCTCTAGGATGCTGCCGGATTTGTTGCCTGCAATTCTGAAGAGGGGACGGAAGCCTTCGACTAGAGGGAGTATGATTTAGCCAGGGATCCCACCAGAATGATGTGCTGGAGCCAGAATTGATCTGTATTTGTGATATTCTGGAGACTTTGAAACCGATGTTAACAATGGTGATCCAGCAACTATGCCCATGTGTTGATCGAATCACATTATGGCTCCAATCCGACGGATGTGGTCCGAATTTTTCTTCCATTATGCGAAACCACAACTGATTTTTTTCAAAGTAAAATCGCCACGACCATTTAGATAAGAGAGCCTCATTCATAACTCGTAGGCTTCAAATACCAAGTCCTCCGGCCTCCAAGGGAGTACAAATGATCTTCCAACTGACCATATGGTAGCCGTGTTGTGAGCCCGGTTTGTCCCAGAGGAAGTCCCGCATCTTTTTTTCAAGTATGTCGGCGATCGAGGCAGGAATCCTGAAAATGGACAAGAAGTAGATAGCTAGGTTAGCTAGGCAAGATTTCACAAGCGTAAGTTTACCTCCCTTTGATAGTGTTTTGAGTTTCCAGTGGTCAAGCTTTCTGTTGAATTTTTCTATGACCGGGTCCCAAATTGCCTTTGATCTAGCCCGAGCGCCGAGAGGCATCCCAAGGTAAGTGAATGGAACTGAATCCACTCCACAACCAAGTCTGGTAGCCCAGTCCTGTAAATAGGGGGTATCACCAAGGCCAATGAGTTTGGTTTTAGATAGGTTAACTCGCAGACCCGATGTTGCCTCGAAGCATTTTAGGCAGCTCAGTAGGTTGTGGATTTCCTCCCACTTTGCGTCAATAAAAAAGATTGAGTCGTCTGCGTAGTGGAGGTGGGAAATGGGTGTACCACCTTCTTTAACTGTGAACCCTGTGAATTTTTCGAGGTTTGAAGCATTTTCCACGAAGGCAGAGAATCCCTCCATAGCAAGGTCAAATAATAGTGGAGATAGTGGGTCACCCTGTCTAACTCCCCTTGTGCTTTCAAAATATCCAAATGGGGATCCATTGATGAAGATTGAGAATGTTGGTGATGAGAAGCAAAATTCCATCCAATGGATCCGTTTGGTACCGAAACCCATCTGTTGCAAGATAGCTTTGAGATACGACCAATTGACCCTGTCGAATGCCTTTTCCAGATCAACTTTGCATATGATGCCTGGTGAGTTGCTGCGGAGACGTGAATCAACTAGTTCATTGGCAACTAGAATCCCGTCAAAGATCTGGCGGCCGTTGACGAAGGCCGTCTAGAATTGTGAGGTTAGTTTTGGCATGACAAGCGTTAAACGATTGGCAAGGGCCTTCGAAATGATTTTGTATGCACTGGTGAGAAGACTGATCGGCCTGAAGTCCTTGATCGATTCTGACTGCTCCTTTTTCGGGATCAGGGAAATAAATGTGGCATTGTGTTTGGGATCAATTTTATTTGTGAGGAAGAACTCGTCGACCATTTTCATGAAGTCCTTGTTGATGAAGTGCCAGCATCTTTGGAAGAAAGCGATTGGAAACCCATCGTGGCCTGGTGATTTGTCTGAAACGAGGCCCTTAATGGATGACAGGATTTCATCCTCAGTGAAGCGTGTTTCCAGCCTGGATGCCTCCTGCAAAGAAAGGGAAGGCAGTGAGATTCCAATGGAGGGTCGAGATTTAAAATTTTCATGAAACAATTGTTCATAAAATGAAGTAATGTGAGACTTGATGACTTCCCTATTGGTGATGAATTCCTCTCCAATAAGTAGTTGGTGGATATGATTGGTCCGTTTTCTAGCTGAGCAGGTTTTATGAAAGAAAGGTGTATTGCGATCTCCCGCCTTGAGCCAATGGACATTGCTTTTTTGCTGGCTGTCTATTTCTGTCATTCTGCTAAGTTTCTCAAATTCAAGTTTGGCAGAGGCTTTATCCGCAATTTGTTGGGCAGAGAGAGGAGTTTCCTCCTCCAGGCTGTCTAGTTCAGCAATAATTCTCAAGGAGTCTTGGATCTTATTATCTAGTCTTCCAAATTCTTCTTTCTTCCAGATTTTGATTTTATCTTTAAGACATTTTAGTTTGTCCCAGAAGATGGCACTAGCACTGCCTGTTGGAGACGAAGATTCCCACCATGCCTGTAGTTTGTTGTTGAAACCATTTACCTCAAACAACATGGTTTGGAATCTAAAAGGTGGAGGTCCCCAAGAAGATTCGTTGGTGTCTAGTAAAATTGGTATATGATCAGAAGCTGGTCTTGGTTGTGCTAGTTGTAGAGAGAAGGGGAATTTCTGATCAAATTCTGATGACAAGAGTAACCTATCAAGTCTGCTCATAGATGGGTTGTCTTGTCCATTTGACCAAGTGTATTTTGCTCCATTGAGGGGGGGATCCACCAATTCAAATCGAGAGATGAAGTCAGAGAAGTCAGTCATACTCTTAGTTATCCTACTGCCACCTTTCTTTTCTGAACTATTCCTAATAACATTGAAATCCCCACAGATCAACCAAGGACCATTTGCGTAACTGTTTGTGTCTGAAAGTTCTACCCAGAGATCCGATCGGAGTCTAGCCGTATTTGGGCCGTATACTCCAGTGAGAAACCAGTGGAAAGAGTCATTCTTGTTGATGCATTCGATGGTGAGGGAGTAGGCCCCGTCTACTGCTGAAATAACGTCGATTGTATTGAGATGCCATAGAATAATGATGCCGCCAGAGGTACCAATGGATGGCAAAGTTGTCCATCCAAATTGTCGAGACCCTGAAATTTCAATAATGTCTCTTTGGGAGCATGATGTCATTTTAGATTCCTGAAGAACAATAATATTTGCTTTCGAAAATTTGATTAGCCTTCGAACAGCTGCCCGTTTGTCACTGGAGTTGAGGCCCCAGACGTTCCATGATAGGATCTTTAAAGACATTAAGTAACAGGCTTACCTTTGGCCCTTAAGGGCCTCGCTTGGCTTCCAGCAAGTGAGAGTGCCTTAAAAATAGGTACATCAAGTCGCTTGGCTTCACGACTCAATTTAGATGAGATCATTGGTTGTTGTCTACTGAATCCCGGAGGGGAGCCAGTGGAGGAAGAATTAGTAGGTGAAGCACCTTCGTGGTTAGAGTGAGAACTTACATTGGTAGATGGCGGCGGTGAGAGGGAAAGATGGTTTTCTTCGGGATCCAAATCAGAATGGTGAAATATTGGTGAAATATCCTGCATAATATCCTCAGGTGTTAAGGGAATATGAATTGGGGCTGGAGGCGTACCTGGTGGTGGATCAGCCTCGGTCGAGGTATCATGTTCAAGATCAGAGCTGTATTTGAGTAATAGATTCTTTGAGCATTTGAAACCGTTGACCTTGGATATTTCCTGGTGAAAATTGAGCTTGTCTACAGGGCCATCAGTCGATATCATATTTCGTATAATGGATTGAGACAGGTCCATATCAATAGAAAAAGTTATCCCTAGCTCATTTCCCAGGTCAATTAGACGCATGACCTCTTTTTGGATCCATGGAAGGGGATTAATCTCCGACTCTGTTGTGGTCCGATTGTGTGTGATATGACGAGAAATAGGTGGAGTTACGAGCGTTGGTTGGGGATATGGGTGCCAGGAGTGATAGTTGAGAGATGTTGACCTAGTTTTAGGGAGACAGGGTGGCTGATACGGGGTTTTGGTGTGGATGGTAGACGATTGTGGTCTACATGGCCCTATGAATGGTGGGGGTGCACTTCGGTTGTTGTTGGTTGACAGAAGTTTAGGAGTGGGGTTACTCATGGCGGTGTTCCTCGAAATTGAAGAGATTCGAATTTGAGAAAGCCATGTGTATGGAGATTTGATCGGCTGAGTGGGCGGTGGGGTTGAAATTTGTTGGATGCATCGATTCCCTATTGTGATATGATAAGGTTGGGGTAGGTGAGATGGGGGTTCTGGTGGCTTACATGTGCTAATGGGGTTTTGGTGGGGTCCAGTGTCTTCTTCAGAAAAGTCTGATTCCCAGACTTTCATGATGAAACCGCCTTTTGTGGGAAGAGATCCGAGGAGTGGAGAATGTTCGGTGGGTGGGTTTGGGTATGGTGGGGTAGGTTTGTTGGTAGGGACTAGTGTGTTAGGTGCAGTAAATGAGGATAATGGGGTTGGGGGTATTGTGTTTAATGCAATGGGCTTAAGGTTGGGTATTGATGAGTTTGAGTTCGATTGTGAAGCCGTTTTGGGTCGCCAATGGTAAGTGGGCCTAGATGGTGTTGAGGTAGTGTTGGTGGTCTGGGTTGGCTGTGCATCATCTAATGGGAGTGTGGATCGGGTACGGTGGGGTGTTGGTTTAGAGGATGAGTGAGTGCATTGGTACTTGCCTTTCTTTTTCCTATATTTAGGTCGGCAGTGGGATGTACCTAGTGTGAACGGAGCATTAAAAGAATACTTTTTGTGGCTACAACGTTCGGAACTCTGACATTGACGTTTGTGAGTTGAGCTGGCTGCCGTTGTCGTTTGACGCTTTCCCCGAGAGGAACTTGTCGCCGAGGTACAGATGTTTTCTTTTCCGACCGGATCAAATCGACTTCCCGGCCATCGCCAGAAGGGTTCCAACGGAAACTGGAACTCGATCTGAACTGCTGCACCAAAGTTCCCAAGATAGGAATGTACGTTGATCCATCTGGGGATGAAATTGATTCCTGATTTGTTCCTGATTGTCACTCTGATTGCTGAGAGGTCCTCGAGGTATTTCGTTTCATGCGAAATTGATAGTACCTCTCCACATAGGGAGGCGATCTGAGTGATGAGGTCGCAAGTCCAAAGGCTAACCGGAACGCCAAAGATCCCAATTTTGTAGGTGTTGTTCTCTCCCGGGAATTGTAAGTTTAGCATCGAGTATGTCCATTTCTCTATTTTGATGAAGTTACCTTCCACTGTGATGCCTTTGGAGAGGTTGATTGAATCTTGCATACCAGTACAGTTCGCGAAAAGGATGGCTCTGAAGTCCCCCAAAGGTAGGAGGTCAAACGGTTGTTGTCGATTATATTTGGATGAGATGACTGATCCTAGGTCGTCCCATGATTTGATTGCATGATCAGAGTAGTAGATGTATGCATCGTCCCAGTAATTAGGGTTTGCCTCCGAAGTCGAAAGATTGCGGTCAGGGGAAATGGAAATTGAGGGCTTGCTGTATCGGGCTGTAATGGTAGATGAAAATTTGAGGGCAGCCCGATCACAGGGATAAGTAATTTTCAGTTTCGGCTTAGTAGATGGCTTGGGGGTGTTGATTGGGTTGGTCGGAGTTGGCGGTGATGATTGATTTTGCTTATCCTTCCCTGATAGATGCGTGGAAACGTTCCTTTTGGTGGGGTTGGGTGCTTGTACCGGGTTTGGAACCTTGTTTGATTTGGCATGGTTGGTTGCTGGTGGTGGGTTTGATTTGGAAGATTGGTGTTGGCGGGTTGGGGTGGCTGTGCAAGATTGTTGTGTTGATGTCGGTGAGCATGACTGATTTGTTGGGGGTTTGGTGGTTGTGGGGTTCCATACCTGTAGGAGATCATTAATGGCAATTGCCAATTTTGACCATCCCGTGCAAAACTCTCCTGGTGGGATATAGAAATTCCCAAGCACTCCTCTGCCATCAAGCCTTGAGAGGGTTAAGTAAAGGTATGGACCTCTCGAGTTCCTCTGTTTCTGTATCACAAACCATGCTGGAGAGTCAGATCTCTTCCAGATTTCTGAGCCTTCCGGCCCCGTGGTTACTGCTTCTACAAGAATTTTTTCGAGATCCTTTGCAAGGGTTTTTGTAAGAGCGCCATAGAGCGACCTTTTGGGACCGGTTTCAGTGAAGATTAGGTGGGGAGATGATCGAAGGTGTTGAAGGTGAAAGGAAAAGTTCTTCCTCTCAATAATGACGAAGGCATTATGAGAGGAGTTAGACGCCGTGGGTTTGTTGTTCTTCATTCGCTTGTCATTATTCATTGCTTCTCCTTTTCATCTGAAAAGGTGGAAGAAGATAATATACATAGGAATTAGATCCACCTCATAATCAATTAGCCTGTCCTTAAAAATGGCGAGTGGTAGATGGGAAGAAGTTAGTTTTACTCAGTTTCTTGCCATTAATGGTGATCGATGGATGGGTGTAGTGCTGTAAACTAATAGCATAAAACAAAGTGAGACCTCTGTGGTTGATTAATGGTTGTATTAATTATCATCTATAATGTGGGATTAATAAGATGGGCTCATTAAGCATAAATTTTATATAATTCTTATAATGTCAAGCCTATTCATCATAATAGGGACAGTGGGCCCGCTCGTAGATTCACATGAATATAATATGAGGCTTCCATGGTCGGAAATGGAGTAGAACTCGGCAAGTCGGCTCGCCGAGTAGGGATCTGATATTTGAGAGGATTTGATCATTAGGGCATGAATTTGTTTGGCTTCATGGAGATGGGTACAGATGAGTACGAGGGAGAGGTTTGTGTTTAGGGTAGGTTTCTTTTTGATGCAGCGTTTTGTGGCGGGAAGAGTGTACGATAATGTGACCGTTGAACACATATGGGTGCCTTAATTAAAAGGAATTAGAATAGATATTATGAAACAAAATGTCTATTTCTAGACATTCATCTTCACAATGTCTTATGATCTATGACAACAAATTTTTTTCCTCCAAAATTTTTAACTACTTTTTAACACAAAATAAGATGGGCCATTCAAAAATTTAGTGCCACATAAGTTAAAAAGTCATCCCAAGACATTTGCATTAGAGATGCATTTTTTTCTACAATGTCTCTTGTGAAGATTTTTGTTGCCATATAGATTAGACATTGTCTTACAACACTTGCCAAGTACCTAAAACATTGTCTTATATGACATTTGCATTGGAGATGCTCTAATCACGAGCCCCCCTCACTACGCACGTGTTACTTAGTAATCACCACTAGACTTGAGAAATTATATAATGAGGAGATCATTGCAACAAAAAAATTCAACCATTGGATCATCTCAACTTAGGTCCATAGACATGTGTAAGTAGAGTACAAGAATAAAATAGGTATTAAGTGGGCCCAATTGAAGATGTTTCCTGAGCTGATGTGATTTGAACGATGAACATATATTCTTCACAAAAAAGTAGTCTTTGGATCAACTACATGTAGCACCCACAAACTAACATGTAAGTAGAGTGAGAATAAAAGCGGGTATTAGGTGAGCCACATAGAGACGATTCATGCGTTGAAGTGATCTCAAGGATGAGGAGGTATTTATCACAAAAAAAAAATCAGTATTTGGATCAAGTCCATGTACTACCTATTGGCAAGCGTAACCTGAGTTTATTTCTTATAGAAATAATGTTGTAAGACATGGTCGGTATTAAAAAAAAAAGTAGAGCAGGGCATAACGAGTACTCAAAATTGGTACAACCAAACATGAAATGCACGGGGACAGCTTATACAATTCAATTTTGAGCCGCATAAAAGCCTCATATAAATAATTAGAAATTGGCCAATTAAATGAAGGGTAAAATGGCAAGAAAGGCTCGCATTGACCATGCAAATAAAGAGTGAAAAAAGAAGCGTCAGCATTATCACAAAGAAACAGCTAACCTCCACAGGGGCAGAACCAGGAATTCACATTGAGAGGGGATAAAATTAGACCTGGCAACGGGTTAGGGTTAGGGTCGACCATAGTCGAGTTGGCGGGTTAACGGGTTAATATTGCTCAACCCTAACCCTGACTCGTTTAATAAACGGGTCAGTTTTTCAAACCCTAACTCTAGGCGGGTTGACCCTAACGGGTTGGCGAGTTAACCCGAAATCATCCTAATATAGAATCTACTCTATATAAAGCTTGTAACTCTCAAATGTTGGTGTAAAATTAATGTTATTTTTGGACTATACATAATTTACCTAATTTTTGATGGAGTTAAAAGTTTTAGAATGATGTGATTTTTGGTGAAAATGATTTACATAGTGAGGAGATCATCTTAAAAAAAAATTATCCCTTAAATCTTATCCATGTGGATCTCATAAGTGAATGTAAAATCATCTCTATGTGAATCTCATAAGCCAATGTAAAATAGTGTTAAAAAAATTCGGGTGTTAATAGAGAAAAGTAGAAGTAGACCCGTATTTATATAGGGTGAAAGTAACTAATTTAAAGATTACCTCACATTTACACATAATGTACAACGTAATTAAGTGGACACCAAAGTATTCCTTTAAAATAATATTGAAAGTCTAAAATTTTAACTTGGGCTAGCCCACTTAAATTACCTTATAATCTAGTAAAAGAGACCTCACTATTGTTGAATTTCTAAAAGTTGACAGGGCTGAAGCCCCCCTCAGACTGGCTTTGGTTCCGCCCCTGAAACTCCACAGCTCTAGAGTGTTTAACCATAGTACTTCGAAATGCTTCTAAATTGTGCTTAGTCCTCCACTAGACGACTTAATTATAAGATGAGCTCATCTTTAATTTGAATGATCTCTTTTTATTTTCATGGGCAGGTGTAATGAGAGTGTAAGAATAAGTTGATATAAAAAGTAAAGAAAAAAAGAAGAATGCATATATAAATGGGGAAATTAACTAAAATTAGCGTTATAACATAATTTTTATTGTGGATATATGTTTTTCATTTTTTTCTTTTTGGCCGAATTATGGTCCATATATGATTATTTATTTTTATATTTATTTATTTATTATTATTTTTTTTAATCATGGATGTCCCTACCTTTGGATGAAAGTATGAAACTAATCCCAAACTGCATTCATGAATGCATGTTGAATGGGTACATTTTACAATTGAAAAATGCTGAACATCGCTTTCTTTCTTAACATAGAGGTTTGCACAGTTGCAAAATTGTAACAGTTTTTTCTTGTCTCTAATTTACAAAGGCCATGGTTGGTACGAATATTCACGGCATTGGTGCAACTTAATTTTATTTGCTTTTGATGTGAATAGGGCTAAAATAATTTAGCTGTAGTTGACCGAACGTACAAACTACAAAACAATAAGAAAAAAAATATCAAATAAACAAAGTAACATGATGGCTCGATGCGTACTACAACTAATTGAAGTACTACAACTAATTGAATGCTTAAAATATATAGGATTTTGTTAACATGTGCTTTTTAGTTTTGTGTTTTGTTTAGTTTCTTAAGGTTGTCTAAATTGGATGATTTTTTGATATATATGTTATCTATAACACTTAATTTAGACTTTAATAGTATGAATGAACGGCTGACATTTAAAGTGATTTATTTAGAGGGTTAGATACCTCTGATTGAGCTGATGTTTTGTGGACATCTTCTAAATAATGATAATATTATGCTTACAAAAATTTAGCTGATTTAAAAACCTGTAACTTGCAAAAAAATCCCTTCAAAAACATCCTTATCGTGTGCCCTAAGTTAACAAGACCCAAATATATATAGGAAAACCCAGCATACACCCACAATTATAACCATTAAATAGTTAAATACATTTTCACTTGATAGATATCATCTTTTCCATGGTTGATGTGGGATGTAGGAAAACAACTCTAGATAATCCAAACAGATGCAACACAACTACCACCTGATCAAAAAGATAAGAAAAACACAATAATTAAAGTCTGCGCGGTAGTGTGAGAAAGTTTTCCATGTATTTTCCTAAGGGAGTGATTATTATTATTATTTTTTGCCTCTAGTTAGTGGCAGATCCACAAAAGATGTTCTTTATTTTTAACCCTAACTAGTGATAGTAAGAGAAAACTTTTATAGGTTATTTGGATTGGAAATTTTAAGTAGGAATTTTGTAGGACTAGAGATTTAGTGAAAACTAGTTAGATTTATAACATGATTTCTAACTAGTTTTCCATTAAATTCATAGTCCCACAAAATCTTTATTTAAAATCCTCCATCTAAACAAACTATTATTTTTGGGTCTTAAATCCAAACAAAAGATGTTCTTTATTTTTAACCCTAACCAGTGATAGTAAGAGAAAAACTTTTATAGGTTATTTGGATTGGGAATTTTAAGTAGGAATTTTGTAGGACTAGAGATTTAGTGAAAGTTTGTTAGATTTATAACATGATTTCTAACTAGTTTTCTACTAAATTCATAGTCCCACAAAATCCATACTTAAAATCCTCCATCCAAACAAACTATTATTTTTGGGTTTTAAATCCATTAAGTGATAGTAAGTGATCTCAAATTGTCACTTATTGCCACTTATTACCATTAAGCTTTTATATTGAAAACTTTTCACTAGTTGCTACTAATTAATAGTTAAAAATAAAGAACATTTTAGTGACAAAAAAAATAATAATAAAGAATATTTTTTTATAGGTCTATCACTAGTTAGAGGTCAAAAAAAAATAAAAAAAATCCCGTAAGTTTCAATTTGATATGGATCGAGCTACTCTCTGAAATAACTTGCTTACTACTTCTAGCATTAATAATACTATAACGTACGTGATGCGATGGCAAGTCTTAATTTTGTGACGGTTTCAGTGTGTCGCAAATTTCATGTTCTTTTGTAGTGTGCACTAGTTCCAGAACTTGAATTTAAACTTTATTTGAAAGGAGCCAACATTCTTATTGATTAATAATCCTCCCACGTACATTATAGATGATAAGAACAACTGTGAGAACATGTATTTGCTTAAGTGAGAGTTTTACAAATGAGAGAACATATATAAAAGAGTGATAGAAACAACTACATACTGTATATTAATTAATTATAACCACTGTACATACGTAATTCTTGATTTGTTTTTTGTTTGATTGGGGTCTCCTTTAATTAATCTCAGCTTAATTACCTTAGTTACAAAAACAAAATTAACCACTGTGAGTGGCCGGCCGGGGAGGATCTTAACAAACAAATTAATGAAACTTCACTAGCACCAACAATATTTTTAATTCAAGTTGTTCTATACAACCTGTACCAATAATTAAAAGCCTTAATTAGTTAAGCAAACAAAGCATCCATCTCTATATAGCTATAGTGAAGAATCTCTCAGCAGATTCAATTCAACTAAAAGTTATTCTTTCTTCTAGCAATAACATCCCTACGTACTTTCCCATTTATAATTATATGTATGGGATATTGCAACACTATTATAACACATATTTTGTGAGGAATAGATGAGGGAGATGATCGATCCAATGGCTAATTTTTTTTTTTATTTTTTTTTTTAAAATACACCATCTGCTTGTTCTTGTTCATCAGAAGAACAGCACCGGAGCAGTAAAGAGGGTAAGATGGCTAGGAAACAACAGAACCATATTGTCGAAACTAGGTACTGTGGGACCAAAGAACCCACCAAGGCAAAGAAACCCAGAAAGACCAAACTAAATCCGATTTCCCGAATTGCTTTCGAGAAACTTGGGAAGTGATGACGTAGACGAATTCCGTTCCAGATTAAGGCAAAGCCGAAGGAGAGGGTGAGCACAACGGAATACACTAGAAAAGGAGGGAGGCTGGAGTTGTAAGCAGCGAGAAGACCCATAGAAACAGGCACAGCAATTGTTATTATCGTCTTCGCTAGTTCGTAGTCCCCCAATGGATCAGACGATGATGATGATGATGATGATGATGATGATGATGAGGTTTTAGCCGGGTTTGGGTTTGGGTTTGTGGTGTAGTCAGGCACAAATCCCCCCATCTCTATGTCCCACCTACAAAGTGGAACAAGGTCGTCTGATCGGGAGGAATGTGATGGTGAAATTCTACGTGGTAATGACCTTAAAAACCTCATGATTAGGTTTCTAACCCTGCGACTAGTAACCTCTAATATCCTTGAAAGAATGGATCTGATACCATTAACAGCAACCGGCCGATTAGATTGGGATGAACAATTGGCTCCCATGACTAAAACGGTGATAGATAGAAAAAGAGAAATCTATAGAAGAAAGAAGAAGAAGAAGAAGAGAAACTACAGGTTCCTTTAGTTTTCTCTTGTTTCTTTGAAAAATGAGAATAGAGCCTGCCAGAGTTGATTTTGTAGACTGCTTCAATGATGTGGGGTCTACGAGAGCGACATAATTATTTTATTTATTTTTTAAGGTGAGGTGGTCGTGGATGTGTTCTATATCCTTGGATAATTTCAGATTTGCAAATTCGGGAGATCTGACGGTGGTGTATAAGTCCAACAAACCCTGTTGATATGCGTCCATTTGAGGCTGATATGTGCCAACCGTAGATTGTCGTCTGTAGGCATCGCCCTATTTCCTTCCAAAAAAAGAAGAAGAAGGATGATAATGTTGAAATGTCAAATCTATAACAAGGCTATCCTCGGCATCCAGTAAAAATTCACAAGCCAATTAATACTCCTTTACATTTGTTATGGTTGTGATTTTAGAAGTGTAATCATTATACTAATTAATATAGTGGGTCTGGTTATATAACCCCAGCTTATGGGGTTCACATGTAATGAATTCAGAAGTTAATTTTTGGAGATGATGTTCTCCTCACTATGTATTTCATCATATTAAAAAATTACCTCATTCTAAAACTTCTAACCCCCCTCAAATTAGTCCTTAAAAAAATTTGCAAGTTTTAAACTTTTATTTTGACCGTTGATTTAAAACAAGTAGATTTGAGGTTACAAGTTTTAGAAAAGACTGATTTTAGGTAATTATGTTCTCCTCATCATGTAGATCACTGTGTAAAATTCAGCCATTGGATGCATACCATGTGGGCCCCACAGTAGTCCCCACATAATAGATTTGATGAGAAATAACTGCTAATATTCACATTTTATTTTATCAAATTTATGTGGAGGCCCTCTACGAGTTAATGTAATGATTGCACTCTACAATGGTTGTGTATCCCTCCAATGTTCTGGAGGTCTTGGGATCGAAATTTCTTGGGTGTAGTTTACCATTAAGTTTATTCCATGTAATTCTAGTACTAAATAAATATATATCTGTATATCTATCTATCTATATTAGGTACTCTTCCATAGCCCGTTGGTAGCAGTTTCTATTGCCTGTAGGTGGCGGTTCTATTGGTCCTGGCTTTGATCATGAATTGATGCTCTTGGCGGTTTCATTGTTCTTCTCACATGCCTAGTTTCGTATATTTACACCTTAAAAATATACATCTTGGGTAATAGTCTATTTAAAAAGAAATAAATAAATAAATAACCGTTGTTATAATGGTAATGGCCCAAGGCCATTATGTTATATCATGATATATCACTTTAACACCGTTATATGATAAAGACCGTTTTTTACCATTATAACAAACGTTATTTTATTAAAAAATATAAAAATAATATAAAAAATTATTTTAACATCTTTAATTTTTTTTAAAA
The DNA here is from genome assembly GCA_002174775.1 of Macleaya cordata. Lineage (NCBI taxonomy): Eukaryota > Viridiplantae > Streptophyta > Magnoliopsida > Ranunculales > Papaveraceae > Macleaya > Macleaya cordata. The sequence continues at coordinate 459,192 of MVGT01001376.1, read as the reverse complement.
ATAAAGCATCGTTATTTATGTTATAACGAGTGATATTTTCTGTTATAACATTTATTTTAAATGCTTTTTCTAATAAAATACAAATGTCGGTTTAATTGAGCCTCAAAACCGTTATAACGGTAACAATTCACTATCGTTAAATCGTTATAACTTATAAGGGTCGTTTACAAAAATTGTCTACAATTACAACCAAAAACAAATGTAATACATGGTCTTTTGGCATGTGAAGTCGTGAAGATGCCAAACACAGCAGAAGAAAAAATATTTAAACGGGTTGATGATGCAATATAAGTAGATTCGATGTTGTCATGCGCTACGAGATCAATTGACGTGATTGGTGCATAGAGAAGAGAAGAACCAAACGCCCCCGCCTGCGGGGCCCACATACAACGTTTTTTAGGGAATAATTTTTTTTAGAGTATGTTCTTCTATATCATCATATTTAAAAATTAGATCATTCTACATCCAAACACACTATTATTAAAAAGGTAAGTTTATGTCCGAGGTGAGATGATTGAATGATTGTGTTGTACGAATTTCTAGCAAGATAAGGATGGAAAATTTTAAGGCGCCAACCAATGTTTGAAGACCACCGTTATAAAGGTAGGGGGCCGTTACCGTTATAACTATCGTTATAACGCTTTTGACCTCTAAACAACATTTTGTGTTAAATTAAGAAAACTATCGAAATAACATAAAATAATAATTTTTTAAATTTTTTAAAAAAATGTCAAATATGCTAAAATAGTTTTTTATGTTATTTTCTATTTTTTAAATTAAATAACGACCGTTATAACTGTTATAATAGTAAAAATGGCCATAACAATATAACAACATTATAGTAAAATAACATAACGACATATGACGGCTGTTATAACCGTAATAACGGACAGTTTTTTAAACATTGGCGCCAACAAAAATCATATTGGGAGGCCCCCGAAATGGGCGCCTCCACCAAATTCGATTTCCCCATATTTTATTGGCGATCACATTTTGGTCAAACCAACTTGACCACCCAAAATCCCTGGGAATTAAAAGGAATCTTGGGGACTCAAAAAGGATTGAAGAAATGGCTGCTGCTTGTCTAGGCACAACTTCTCTAGATGATGAGGCTTTCACTATCGAGGCATCTTTTTACAGATGCATCTTGAGGGTTATTGCTGCAACGGTGAGGACTAAGATTTAAGATTGTGTCAGCAATGGAGGATCATCCTGGTTGGGCCATGCTTTATTGTGATGGTTATTTCAGGTGTTACTGCCCTTAAAAGCTTCCAGTTTTGGCAGAACGACTTAATTGCATACTGGAGGTAACCATGAGTACATTACATACGGAGCTCTTTTCGTTTTTTGGATGATGGTGATGAATAGTCCGTGGTTTCTTCCACCTCCATGTTTGTCTGCTTATAGTAAAGGATGCGAAATGAAACCATTAACAACTCTTTCTAATCCGACCTCTAATGGTTTTGAAGCACATGAGACCGAATCTGTGGCTGAAAACAGAAGATCAGAATCTGAAGTTACATTTCCACCAAAATTGCCTTCACCTCGGTTTTCAAAGCAATATAAAGCAGAAGGGAGGGCTTAATGTTAGTTTGTCGATATTTAGTAAGACTCTAAATAAGAGTCCTACAAGGTTTTAGAAACTTCTTTTCTCTTATTTTGGGGAACTGCTATTTTTAGGTGGGTTTCCTTTTTCATATGTAGTTAGGATTCCTTTTTTCCTTCTAGGATTGGGATGCCTATTGGAGGCTATAAATATAGGAGTAGGGCCTTAGCTTAAAGTATTCAGAAAACAACATTGAGAGTGTGAGATCTCTTGAAAGGGTTGTGAGTCTGAGAGCAAGAGAGAAGAAGGGCCGGCAGCCCTTTAGGGCTGCCGTATGGCATTCAACCATTGAGAGAGGGTTGTGAGTTAGGTCTTGACAACATTGAGGTTTCTCTTGTAAGGGGTTGTGAGGTTTTCTCTTGTGGAGCGAGGGCTGCCATTAAAGGTGAGTGTCTTGTAACTATTTCTTCGTTATTTTCATATAGTGGAAAGGATCATCATCGTCCGTGGATGTAGGCAATCTTGTCGAACCACGTAAATCTTGTGTTGTGTGTGGTTTGTTTGTTTCTCGTTCTTTCGTTCTTGTTTTGCATATTTGATTCGTCTCGTAGATTGTGCATTCTTGATTGAATCGATTACTCCGAAATTCCTAACACTTAAGTGGGAGAGGAGAGGTTGGAACCCAATGAAAATGTGGGTGTTCAGATTAAGATTCATGGTAGACCTGGCAAAATAGCCCAAGGCCCGCCAACCCGACCCTAACCCGGCTCGAGTTCATCCCGCTAGTCAAATGGGCCAGCCTAGGGTTGAAATTTTCCAACCCGTTGAACATTAGAGCTAGCTTGGTCAATCCGCGAGTTGACCCACCAACCCGTTGTATGTTACTTTGGGACTAATATTTTAAGGATTCAAACCAAACTAGTTTAAATTCATCTTTAATTTGTTAGGGCATGTTATGGACAACTCAAACAAACAATAAAAGTATTTTTAGAGGTTTGGACAAATACTATGGACAACACAAACAACCAAACCCGTCCCCTCCCCCTAGGTCCTAGATTTGAGGCTAAGGTAAGGGACTTAAGAGAGGAGGCAGATAGTGTGGCGTGTGACACAATCTGTGTCGTACGGCAGATATTGTTTCGTAGGACACACTCTCTGCTGTCCCAAATTTTCTGTTGGACAAAACAATTCACTAGACCCATTCCAGCTTCATTATCCAACTACTCAAGACTTGAAGTACTGCAGTTCGATCAAAATAACTTGGTAGGATCAATAATTAATAACCTTGGAGACTTAAAAAAGCCTTGGAAGTGGACATGTTCATGATGATCTAAACTTCCTACAGTGTCCCATGCATGTTGGATTGATGGGGTTTGATAGAATTGTGCCGCATGGCACTAATTGCGCCGTGAGACACTAAATGTGTCGTCCAACTCTGATTTCTCATCACACTTGTCCTCCTTCAAACCGTTAAATCCCTAGGTACCCTAAACAACTTAAATTAGGGTTTCTCATATATATCACTTGCCTTTAGTCCTACATTGTTAGTCCAGCAAAAATAAGTGAGACAAAATTGCTTATAAATTATTGGGCATAATTAATTAATCTTTAATATATTTTTTATTAGAATTTAATTTCTATAATAATAAAATATTATTTTTAATATTACTAGAGTTACTAGAGTTAGGGTTCGAGTTACTCAAGCTAAGGTTAGGGTTGAGAAAATTGGCCCGATTAATAAACGGGTTAGGGCTAGGGGTGATCTTTTAACCCGTCAACCACCAACCCTAACCATAATCCACATATATACCATTTTTCGCCAATGAGTCAATAAAATTAGGGACTTGAGGTAAGAGAGAACCAACCCTTTGTGAATTAATAATTTTTTTTTTTTAGAAGTGGAACTATTGCTTGAATTACAAGGCTTTGAAGCGCGCTAAGTGGGTAAGAACTAAGCTCATAACTAGCATAAACGAAAGTTAAATAGAAGTCACCGGATACAACGAAGAGAAAGTCACCCAATGCCACAAACGAAAGTCAAAGAGAAGTCGCTGGATAACAACGAAGAGAAAGTCGCCCAGTAACAACAAAAAGAACACCCCAAACGGGTACCTACACATTCATACATCTATATATACTAGATATAAATTACATGGGTGTTACTCAATGATAATACCGCCATAGTCAAGGAATTTCGAACCGAAGACCTCCATGTTATGAAGAAGGATATTGCCAACCACCACAGCAAGTGGTCGTTGGCTTTTGTGAATTAATGCTGCTAACTATATAATTGTGAATAAAAATGAATCTTAAAATAACTATATGACCTTAATTAATTCATTAATCTATACGAGATTGGTGTAGATTTAGACCGGAACTCTATCCACTGACCATTTAACTCCTCACCAATCACATTGTGGGTCTTTTCGACCCACATTAAACGTGGGTCAAATAATATCAAATTACTCCACAACAAGAGGTGTCAATACCACCTTGGGCGGCAACTAGCTAGCTAACTGAAGGCCGGAAAGCAAATCTTCAAACCAACGAATAAGTCAAGATTATGGTGATGCGATCATTAAATCTAGCTATAACCCCTAAAAACTGTCCTAATTCAATTCACAAGACTAATTAATTAGCTGGTTGGATCAGCCGATTCTCCTTCAAAGAAGAGCTGGTTGGATCGGATATGGATTTCATTTTCCATCTATTCTTGTTAGTGGTGATGGGTGGTTGCCTTCCGGCCAGACTTCTTGGGCAAGTTTTTTTTTTTTAATTATTATTATAAAGGTATCCAATGGGTATCAAGTATACTCGTGCAAAACTCATGCGTCATGTAGAAGTACGTCATGGCCCATGGAAGAGTAGGCACTAGAAGAAAAACTAATAAGCTTAATTAAAACGATCTTATCCAATAAAAACAGAAAAAATAAATAAAAAAAAAAAAATAAAGAGAAAGAGAGATTAAATATTGTACTTACCATAGTTCTTTTTTTCATTTTTTTTTAAGGATTTTTTTCAGCTTAATTTGAAGAAGTAGCCAACAGTCAAGACCACAAATTATTTTTTTGAAGAGAAAGGGTAAAATTTATTCAAGGTGAACTCAAAACAAACTCACAAAAATGTGAAAGAATACATAGGAGGGCCAAAGGAAGGTCACAAAAAGAGCAAAAAATAAAGAATGCAGAGGAAACATAGAAGATAAAGATTACACAGTAATAATCATCTCCCATCTCATGACAAGGTCTTCAAATGAGCATCCATAAAATAAAGGGTTATTTAGACTTACCCCCCCATTTCAAAATTCAAAAATCACTTTACCCCCCACAATCTTTGAAAAATCAGATACCCCCCCACTCTTGACGTTCCCGTCTATTCTCCATCCAAAATTAACACGTGCCCTCACGTGCCTTTGCGAAATGACTTAAACACCCAAACAAACTCAAAATGACTGACCAACCTTAAACCAAGGTTAAACTGGTATGGTCTAGCGGGAAAGACGAACATACCTCATTTCCATTCTTCGTTGAAGATCTGCAACTGGTTTGCAGAACTTCCATTAACCCTGCAAATCGTTGAAGCTCACCGATATGTTACGGCGAACATACCTCATCTCACAAGATCTAACCTTCTTCAGCGTTTTTCATTCTAACCTTTGAGAGTATTTTTTCGGTTTCCCTGGAGCATTACTCATTGCAGAGGGTACAGTCAAAATGTTACGGCGAAATGTGTAAGTTTTCTGGATCTCCATCTCTTTTTAGGTATGCTTACCCTTGATCGTGTTTTCGACTTTGTAAGAATAACTATTTTGAGGTTTTTTTCTAAAACCCTCGTTTTATCTCGAACACATTACTCGAACCACATTTTATCATGAACAAACCTGTTTTATTTTGGATGCCTTTGGGTTATTTAGAACAGTCTATGATTTTTGTAT
>MVGT01001376.1:401931-434020 GCA_002174775.1 Macleaya cordata | reverse complement strand
TTATTTAAAAAAATATCTCAAAACAATTTAAATTTTCTTTTAAATAGTTTTCTAAATAAAATATGGGGCGGGCTTTGGAATAACGCCCAGCATCAGGCGGTATCTCAAAGGTCGCCCTATATTTATTTATTTATTTTTTATTATTTTTTTAAATTTGGACAACGGTAACATTGTGAATACGATTGTGTATTTTTAAATTTTTTAAAGATTTTAAATTTTTACACAATCAAAATAGACAACATGACTGTGATGCTCTTAGTAAATTTACATTTACATTCGAGACGCCCATATTAATTTGTTTTGATTTTCAATTTAGCTAACCTGACTTAAGCTAACTTTCATTCCATGACTAGTCGCGCCGGGACTGTAATTTTTATTCACCCCACGGCCCCACTGAATGAAATTCTCAATTAATAAGCAATTATACTACTGATCATGGCAGGAAAATACTGGGAAGTCTATGGGGGCTTTATGGAGTGGGACAACCCAAAAAAAAAATTCGATCTTTCCACGCAGCACCGCCAAAGTTTGACACTTTTCACGCATTTGTCCCCAATTTCATACCGCTTCTTTTCTTGCTCGAATCTTGATATCTAAACAATTCGGTACATTTTCATGTGAAACAAGAAGTTATTTTCATTCACGAGTCTTGTTAACGCATGTCGTTCACAAATTCCATCCATCCAAAGTGAAAAAAATTTCAAATTTTTCTTTTGGGACTTTTTCACCTAATAACCTTATTAATTAAGAGTTTTGTTAAAATTACAAATATTACATCTACTTTTTAAAAGTGATATGAAGAGGTGAAATGGAATTAATATTTTTTCAACAACTGTTATGATTGGTTTTCAATTAATAAAATAAGTAGATGTAATCTTTGATGTCAAAATCTGGTGTCTCTGTAGTAATGCCCATTAATTAATTGAAAATTAGCATATAACGCAATCATAATGAAAAACTAAAAAATAACCTCAATTTTAACAGAACCGTCATACTGTTAAGACGCTCACGTTCACTCACTCACAGGTCACAGGACCCTGAGAAATTATCCACATGCCCGTCTATTTAACTCGGGTCAAACCAAAGTTAAGCTGTTGGGTTAAATTAGATATTAGTCATGATCTTAACCTTATATTTACAACTACGTGGACCGTTCTGATCAAAAGAAACCACTTAAAATATCTCTGCAAATTTATAGTACCTACAAAATTCCTAGTCATACTATTAAACAATCCAAATCTGAACTGATACAGTGGGTGCTGCAAATCAAAAACTTCACCGTTTAACACCACCAACCACCGTTACCATCAATTACACAAAATCACTGCCATCACCTTCGAAGGTACCACCTTCGATCTGTCGGAAAGAATTGGGAAAGCCGGCGAGATCACCAAGCAAAGCGTATTAAAAGCTTGGAAGCAAACTTGTCTAAAATTATTACCTGAAACCATTCCAAAATAAATCACCACCACCGCCATAACCATCCCAAACACCACCACTAATCACCACCAATCCCATATAAATCACTACCACAGGAAATTGGTAAATTTAGTTCAATAATCCTACCGTCTTTGCGATGAATCAAAATCTATGTTGGGAAAGCCGGTACTAAGAGGAAATCTGAGACTGATAGCCGCCAGAACCAAAAAACAAGGGGAAGAAGCTGCTTTTCCCCACCTTTCATGGCTCCTTGAGGTTGAAGATTCAAATCCTCGTTCAATCACCATTACAACTTCGGGTTTCTGCAACAACAACAAAAACCCCAAAACCTTAATCTCAACCCTGACACAAAGGAAAGATGCAGAGAGAGAGAGAGAAAGAGGATTATTAAATGGATGATTTTTAATGCTCTTGAATTTGTTCTTTGTAATTGGAAATCGTACGAAAAGGATTCATGAAAAATCAACTTTTTCTGGTTCAATTCGACAAAGATGTGTTTGTTGGTGAATTATTAATGGCAATAACACTATAACAGTTCTTGTCTTTTTTGGGGAAAATGGCAGACTTGGCAGTGATGGTGGTGGTGGTGGTCATGTATTTGGGGGAAAAGGCTGTTGTTATTAGCGATGAAGGTGGTGGTGGTGGTGATTGGTGGTTATGTATTTGGGGGAAAGGGGTGCTGTTATTAGTGGTGATAGACCGATGGTGGTGGTGGTGGCGGTGGTGGTGGTGTTACTGGTGTTGGTCGCTCTACAGTAAATTAGATGAGGAAGGAGAGGAGGAGGTGCATAAAACCTAATTAACCATGGTTGAATAAGGAATTAAGGGTGATTGTATTTAAGTAAATTTATCTTGGTCACATGCTCTCGTTTGACTATTTAGACGTTAGATTAACGGTTCCGTTAAAAACTGGGGTTATTTCTTTAACTATACTATTCCATTTAAAATATTATCACAAAGTCTTAAAAATACTATTCGATACTGCCACGTCGATAAGACGTAAGGAGGCATATCTGAACTAAATATTTTTTCATTTCTAATGTGTTTGGATAAAAGATTTAGAGAAAGGATTTTGTATGACTAGAAATTTGATAGAAAACTTATGTTATATTTTTCTTCAAAATAACAGACTATTCCATTATTTAATATACTTGACCATTGATTCAAGGTGCTCTTCTTATTTAGGCGCCATTGATTTCAAAATCCTATAATAAGTTTCTTTTGGGCAATTTCCTGTTTAAAAAAAGATGAGTTATATATTTTTCTTACATTTCTTTTTCTTCAAGAAGATAATTTGCAATTTTCAATTAATTAAAAAAATTCATATTATAATTCTCATCCAACAGTTTAAAATCCAATAAAGTAACCTTCTAGTTGTTATCCAGTTAATCCTATAAATATATGTGGAGTTTAGGAAAGAAGCAGCACCCGCCATCTCATCAAAATATCTTGATGAAACTTGGATGCTCATATATATCCAGGCGTAATAATATCATCATCAGTCGCCTTTCCAAGATGTTGAGAATTTTGGAGGGGCGAACCAGGATCGAGGAACTAATCTTCGCTCTGTCCTTTATCACAGCCATGGTTCTAGTCCAATTACCTTACGAAGAGATCAATGGAAATCCAGTACCCACCATCATATTTCATGACCAACCCTCCGTTTTTCATGCTTTCGTTTTAGCTGTAAACTTTGCCTTCACTGGAGCTGTAATCACCTTATGTATTCGTGAAGAGTACCCTAAAATAGCAAGAAATTGCAGACGTATTGCCATAGTTTTTTCAGCGGCTGCCGTTGGAATTCTGAGTTGGGCCATCGTGCCTACAGCTTATAATTTCTTCCAGTCCCTTTTTACTTGTTAAAATTTCTTAGGTCTCTAGTGTCGTTTATGTATTTTTAAGTTTGGGTCAGTATTTTTGGGACGCCGCTAGGTTTTTGAGAAAAGGCGTTAACAAAAAAAACACGATGGTATACTCCTCGATTGCAATCAATCGGACAGTTTACGACTCGTTGATGTGAGCCTTTCATTTATTAGCGAGTCGTAAATCATTTGATTGATTATAATCGATCGTGATTTTGTTTGTTAATTCCTTTTGTCAAAACCCCTCCCGGCGTCCTAGTATATGTTTTAAACCTTTCAGTTATAGGTAGGTCGTGTCATGAATCCAGTGTTCTGTTAGTAAAAGAAATTCGTCTAAAAAAGTTTGTTGAAAGTGATCATATTGGTTGTAGTTGCAGTAGAGTTCTTCGTTTGCTACACCTTGTTGAAAGCCATAGTTGTTGTGGTATAGTGTTCAGTGCTTCTTTGAATTTGTGAGGTTCCGTATCTTGTATCTAAATCCTTGTTTGTATATTATGCTAAACTAATTAAGACGACTTTGGGTTTGTTTGAGTGTGTACCATGGTTCGCCGGATCGACAGCACAGGATTGGCGGGATCGAACTAGGATCGGCCAATCGAGTTGGGCCGACTTGGGATCGGTCACCGTTGATCCGGCCACAGTTACCAAGTTAGGCGAACCATGGTGTGTACGTCAAGTCATGTCTGTGTTTTTTCTGGTTTTGGTTTTGTCCAGCTTTCGTATGAAACAAAGGAAAAGGAATCCAAAGACGAGTGGGTCAACGCAGGTCGGTCAAATTTGGTGACCTGTTCCATCCATATGTTATCTTCGTTGAAGGTTCGGACTTCGGACAAGTTACCTCCATTGAGATCGACACCAGAAACATTCAAAGATGGCAGCTGGACGTGGGACCATGCAAGTATGTGCTCCGTGCTCGGCATATCAAACTTTTTGTGAGGATAGTCTTTTCACTAAGTAAATTATTTTTTCGTTCTTAAATTTTTAACCCCCAAAAAAGACTCAGCACCAAATTTTTTGTGGGTTTAAAAGGTTTTTAATGGTGTGATTTGTTGTGAAGATAATCTACATGGTGAAGTGATCATCTTCAAAAAAAAAAAAAAAAAAGTGAAAAATTCAACCCTTGGATCAAGCAAGAGCATAGAACTGAGCCCTATAGACTAGTGTAAACGGGATGTAAGAATAAGTGGACACAGAACACTCTCCACCCGAAGCACACAATGGACTCCACCTCATAGCTATCACGCATATTGCCGACAACCCAAGCGCTATTGCTCGTCTTATCAAGCAAGAGCAAAGAACTGAGCTATCCCAAGCTGGGTTTTGCGCTTAAGGAGATGTGAAAGAACTCGCTTATTAGATGCCGCCAGGCAGAAGGTGTGGTATTAGTGCTTGGGAAATGGTATATCAAAAGGAGGTACTCAACTACACTATACTCGTGGAATATAAAGAACTCTCCAATACTATTTTAAGAAGTAACAACTAGATGTGGAGGAGCAAGAGCCACTAGATGCAGACCTACGACAGTAGAAGACGCAGAAGGCTTTGCAGCCTTAGAATCTATAAAATGGGCAAAGGAGTTCATGTAGAACCCCTGTTAATATAATCAACTACCTAAACAGGGAACCAGCAAATATAGGCTGGACGACTAAATCAATGCTGGAAAAAGTATTGAGTTTGATCGAAAAAACTGATCTAAACTTTGTCTTCCTTTATCAGAATAAGGTTCAGTGTCAACTTAATCCGTTTTCTGAAGCCATAGAACAACCAGGAGAGAAGAAGCATTCTTCGCTTAGTTCCGTTAATAAAATCACGGGTGAAGGGAACAAAAATGACGAGACCAATCAATTAGAGTTTCATAGACCACAAAGATCCATTTGCGAAGGCATCAAACACTGAGGGGAAGACATGTCTATATGATTCTATCAAGAAGATGAAGGCTGGGGATGGAGGTAAAATCTAAAAGACTGAAGAAGTTAGCAGTTTCTACTCAAAGAAACAGCCCAGAGAGATAGTTTTATCGATTCCATTATGTATATTATTACCCAGGTATGGCATGGGTACTGTAATTTATAGATGAATAAGTAACTAAAGTTCCAATTTTCTTTCAATTGTAATGTGTTCAATGAATTGATTGTATCAGAAGAATTTAAAAGTTGTATATTAGAGACTTCAGATGCATCTTCTGGCATTTGTCTCTTGGTCAGTTGGTTCAGATCGATGAGACACCATATGGGTGTGGCGGCGTAGGTTTGTCAAGAATGGACTTGGTGATAGGTTCTCTATTTCTTACTAGAATGATGTATTAGTATTAGATGGACAGTGTGCAAATTCTATGAAATTGTGTTAAAATTTTTATGAATAACAATAACAATGGAAAGATCTAACGTAGACCTTTCTTATAAATTCGTACAACAAAGACACATAGATAGGAAGGAAGTTGTAAGTAACCTATTGAAAATTTGAACGAGACAAAGAAAAACTAATGGGAAAAGGAGCAAATTTCAATTTCCAAAGAAAGATAAATACATGAGCATCAATGGATCAATTATGGTGATGAAGTAATTCATAAAGAAAGAAGATAATACCAGTACTCAATACAAGAACAAGACCCATCTCTGAAATGATAGAATAGATTTGAATCCTTGATGATTATATCAAGGTCGTATCAGATGCAGAGGTTTTCTACCACTCTGATGGTTGTTCTTGGGCTTCTACTTGCTATCTTTTCACTGTGGGACCAAATGAACTCTGCTTCAGCTTCCTCCTCAATATTCAGCAAAACCTCTGCTGTATCTGGCTCATACCCTGTAAGCTTTAAGTTTACTCCCTTCAACTAGTATTTCATAAACCTATTTCTTCCTTGAATGAGTGATGTTTCCTACAACAAACTCATGAACAACCGCGTCCGATTCGATTGAATGAGTGATGTCTCCATACCGTGATAAGTTTTTTATACTTCTTTCTAACATTATTTTCCTCACTTTATGAACTTCATCCCATTTATCAGCAATGACATACATGTTGGATAACAGGACATAACTCATGTGATTGCCTGGTGCCAATTCAATAAGCCTAAGCTCAGCTCATTCGCCCATCTCAAAGTTTCTATGAATTTTGCAACTAATTCCTTCCACATAACCTTATCAGGCTTCATTAGCATTTATCTAATCATCTCCTCTGCCTTATCAAACAAACCTGGACGACCAAACAGATCAGCCATGCATCCATAATGTGCAATGTCTGGTATAACCTGTAAATTTCACCCACCGTACTGAAATTTTTAACACGATATGCACCCAAACCTCCATGACTGCAAGCATTCAAAACATAAGAGAGGTTAATGCATTCGGAAAAACTCCCATAGACTCCGTCTCCGAAAGAAGTTTGATAACTTTTATATTTGCCCATTTGCTGCTAGCCCAGATATCATTGAATTCTTAGTATCCACGCTCTTCTTCTTTTTGAAAGCTTGAACTGCAACATCTAAGAACCCACATTTTGCATACATGTTAATGAGCGCTGAACCGAGATTCTCATCAAGCCTGATCCATGCTTGTCGATATAAGCATGAACACACATTCCTTGAGCAAGAGCGCGCACCCAAACTCGCAACCTCAGATAACACACTAATTAATGTAACTCGTGTGGCGAATTCTCCATTTTCCGGCATCCGTGATCTCTTCCTTTAATGCACCCACTTGAACATATAAACCAATTACTATATTCCAACTTCCATGAGAATACCTCTCTTTAAGGCATTTCATCAAACAACTGTGAAGGAACTCACTAATTCTCGATTTGTTAGTGTCATCCTTGCCTAGGAGCCATGCTAATGTTCTCTATATCCTTCCAATTTTATCGGATGTCTCCGAGGAGGAGACTTTGAAAAGTAACATTCGATGTTCAATGCTTAAAAGTCATATCCACATCTACCTATCCTAATTCCGCCAATTTGATGGAAAGCTATCCCATACCGTTCCGGATGAGTCAATAAAATTGGAACTTGAGTCAAGACCGACAGACCGAGAACCAACCTCAAAATAAGCATAGCTCTAATTCATTAATCTATACCAGACTTGCATCCTTGGAACCAAATAAATACACGAATAACTGTTTTAATTTCTAAGGGAAATTATAGTGTAAAAATAGATCCCTTAATCTGTCTACGGAGAGGATAGGCGTTCATTTGCTCCAGTGGTAATCCCTTAAAAGGGATAAGAAAATAGATAAAGAAAAGTGAGAGACATTAGAGAGAGAAAAAAAGAGAGAGAAAGTTAAAGTAGAGTTTTTTAAAGAGATAAAATAGAAAAAGGAAGAGAGAAGTTAATTTGCTAATATATAGGAATTAAATTCTCTTTAAAAGACCTTTTCCAATGTTAGAGCATCTCCAATGCAAATGTCTGAAAATGTCTTGTGCTTCCTATGTGGCATATTGCCCAAGACAATGTCTTCCTCATTATCAGGAAAAACTTCACAATAGACATTCAAAAATAAGAAGTCACCTCCAATGCAAAAGTCTTCACATGCTTTTTTTCTTATGTTGCATTGGAGAAGGTTTTTTGGAGCAAAAGTCTTTCTTTCCTATGTGGCACCTACTTTTTATCACATTCACAACTGCATTGGAGATGCTCTTAATGTAAAGAAATGATGTGATAATAATGTGTGGGTAGTTATTTTAGATATTGTGAAGTAGAATGTCTATAGGATCCACATCAGCAATTTTTTTTCCCTCTAAAATTTTTAATTACTTATTAAACAAAATAAGTTTGAACCATTAAAAAATGAGTTCGGATCAGAGTACAATGTTATTTGTACAGTGGCATGTGGGGCCCACATGTTGTTGATCTAAGGGCTGATATTTTTTGATAATGTTCTCTTCACCTTGTAGATCATCCTCACCAAAAATCAAATCATTCTAAAACTGGTAGTCCCATTAAAAGTTGACTTTTTTTCTTATCGTTCATTGTTCACCGTTAATTTTTAATCAACTTCCCATTAATTTTTGATGAGGTTAAAAATTTTAGAATGATATAATTTTTGGTAAAGATGTTCTACTCATCTTGTAGATCATTCTCACAAAAAATTAGCCATTAGTTCCTCACAATGTGGGCCCCACAACTAATGTAAAAATAACGATGTACAAATAAGGCTGTACACGGATCCGTTCTCTTCAAAAATTAAGTGTCATATACGTTAAAAAGTCTTCCCAAAATATTTGCATTGGGGATACATTTTTTTCAACTTAAAAAGTGACTTGGCTGCACATGGAAGGCATATATGGAACAAGAAAAAGTTGAGGGAGTTTTTGTAACCAACTTAAAAGAAATTAAGGTTTTGGAGGAGTTTTTCTAAGTTTAGGGAACTAAATTGTAATAGATCTGCAAGTCCATAGAGTAAATGACAATTAAATAATCTTTGGAAGTTGGATCGTCTCACGTGGGCAGTGGGCCCTAAATATGCAGGGAGTTTGTAACACCTGGTATAAAATGTCACTTAGTACTCTCTATGTTTCTGAGAAACAAAAATATACGGACGTGGAACCAATTCGTTTTTTCTCCTAACTTTTTTCCCGGAAAAGGGATCAAAAGCCCTGGTATGAAACGCCCTTATTTATTTTATTTTTTGTTAACTATGATTTCCGGGCCAGTTTGCGCGTATCTCGATTAATCTAGGGGTTCAGTAGGGAGTCGGCCTTTTAACAATCCTCCAGTTGCCTTGAGGGAATTCGAACTGGTGACCTATGGAGAGCAAACCCACGGTCGAACCAGTCGAGCAAGACCTCAAGGTTTATGGAACGCCCTTATTGTGACTCAAGTATAGAGGTTGATGATCTAAAATTTGATTTTTTGATTGATGATTATTTTCTTAGGACGGAGGTTATTATATCAATAGATCTGTTCCAAATAGTTTAGCACATTAAATCAGCCATCAAAATCTATAAATTTTAAGAAATGTTGTGGGCGTATCAAATTTACCACTATTTTGCAACTATTATTAATTTTTTTTTTCTTTTATGGGTTGGAACTTTCAAAGTGACCTACCTTTTAGATATAATGATGATCCTCCCAAAAAAAAAAATCCATATAGGCCCAGCGTGCGTGATTGGGGTGTAAGTGGCTCTTCCTCTTTATATTATATAAGGATTTTGTTAACATGTGCCCCAAGGCACATGATAAGCTTTTAGGTTTTGTGTTTTGTTTAATTTCTTAAGTTTGTTCAAATAGGCTGAAATTTGGATATGTATGTTATTTATACTATTTGGATCATATCTAAAAAAATTAGCTCAATCCGAGACCTCTAGCACCCTCTAACACCACAAACACTTATTTTAGACTTTAATAGTGTGAATGAACGGCTTACATTTAAAGTGATTTGTTTGAAGGGTTAAATATTTCTGATTGACCTGATTTTTTGTAGATATGTTATAAATAATGATAATATTATGTCTACAAAAATTCAGCTGATTGAAGACCTCTAACTTATAAAAAAATTCTTTGAAAAACAATCTTAACGTGTGCCCATTATATAAAAGTCAAATGCCTTTATTAGACCTAAAAGTCACCTAACTTCGAAAACGACAGCTCTATCAAAAATTTATTTATTTTAAAACTTACTTTAATCTTAATTTCATCTCGTATGTCAAGGTCCGTGTTAATGGCGTTTGTGAAATTTCTTATATGAACACTCGACACTTTATTATAGCGGTAAATTATGTAAAAAAATACTCTAATTTCGATAAATTACATCTAAGTCACCTTTTTTAAAATAAAAACGAAATCAATACTTCCCCCAATTTTCTACTAAAATATTTTAAAAATATCTACTTAACTTTGTATTATCTAAAGTCTTTATTCTTTAATTTAGACTTTTTATTCTTCATTTTAAACTCAATTCTAAAACCACATATGACATCATTTCATGTGACATCATTTTATCTACTAAGTGCAAGTGCAATGGAAAACTCTTATTTAGGCTGTTTGAGGTTGAGGTTAAGGGTTTGGTAGAGCGCAAGTGCCATGAAAAATTAGGGACGCACGACACATTTAGTGCCATATGGCACAGATTGTGCCGCACGACACAATATGTGCCCCTGATATGCATTTATTTCTATACATTTATGTCTATATAGAATTAGGCAAAGATTGTGCCGTCTATGCCTCACGACACAATCTTTGCCTCCTCCCTCAAACCCCTTATTCCTACCCCAAATCTAGGACCGGAAGGAGGAGTTTGGATGTTTGGGGTGCCCATGATACTTGTCATAACTTCAAAAAATGTATTTTTTTGCATGTTTAAGGTGTCCATAACACTTGCCTTATAAATAGTATTTTCGGGTTAAAAATAGGGTGGGAGTTTGTTTTGTTTTTATATTCAAAATAGTGACTTGGATGCAATTAATTCAAACTAGTGTTTTTAGTGTCGTTTTCCTTTAACAAAGTTTAGTTTTGCCTATGCCGTGGGACAAACAGTATATACGTTTAAGGGAGATGTAAAGTCTCTTCTTAAGAGCCCAACAGTTTGACGTTCATGCTTCCAAATAATGTGGAACTATATATTCTTCCTTGAATTAGCTAATAAAATTAAATTATATTATGATTGATTAATTTGATGATAACATATACAGAAAATTCTAAACTGCCACCCTTAGTTCCGCAAACAGTATATACGTTTGCCCGGATAGTTAGGCATCCCCTCCCTTATGGGGGAGGTCTTGAGTTCAAGCCCTTGGGGCAGCTCATGTAATGGTTTAAAACTATCAAAAAAAAGAAAAAAAGAAGGGCTATATGATTTTTAGATCACAAACTCAAAAATTAAAACCATGTCAATCTGACGTGTCAAAAGGTAAGAGATTAGGTACATAGGCTTTTGACTCAATGGTTGTGCATTCTTTCCATATATCTTTGATAGTGGGAGGTCTTGGGATCAAAACTTCTTAGCTGTGGTATTGCAGTTAAGTTTGTCCCATGTAATCTGGTAATAAATATTGGTATGTTGTTATTGGTGGTTTCTATGTACCCGTTGATGATGCCTTTCTTGTATTCATTGGTGACGATGTTCTTGGCGGTTTCTCTGTACTTCTCATACGCTCACTGCGTGTATCTACGCCATAATATATAACTTGGGTAATAGTCCCCGTCAAAAAAAAAAAGCTAGGAGATTAGATCTTTAAATTTAAATTTGAAAAATGTTATATATCTAAAAAATAATCCTATCTGATGTATGATCTCATAACCCATGGAAATCTGCATCACATCGTGAATTGTAAGATTTAAATGCACAATAGCTTTTTCAGGATGTATATATAACACTATTTCTTAAAAACCTAACGGTCTAATTAAAGTCGCTGGTAAATATCATCAGCAATTGCAAGGAGTTATAATGTCTTTTTCTATTAAAATTCTATTAGAAAAAGGTTTTAAATATTCAAAGTTCTGCAGTATCTACCTCATAGATCTATATATATTGCTCAACAAGTAGGCACTCTTCCTTGCTCACAAGGAGAGACCTAGCTTAGTTACTTCGATGTAACTAATACAGGAACTCAATAGACTCCTCAATCTCGATATCCTTTCCGAGATGATGTTGAGAATTTTGGAGGGTCGAACCCGGATTGAGGAACCGATCTTCGGTTTGTCCTTTATTACAGCCATGGTTCTGGTCCAGCTCCCTTATGAAGATATCAATGGAAATCCGGTCCCAACCATAATATTTCATGACCAACCCTCTGTCTTCCATGCTTTCGTTTTAGCTGTAAACTTTGCCTTCACTGGAGCAGTCATCACGTTATGTCTCCGTGAGGAATTCCCAAAAATTGCAAGAAATTGCAGACGAATCGCGGTCCTTTTTTCAGCAGCAGCTGCAGGAATTTTGAGTTGGGCCATCGCTCCTGCAGCTTATAATTTTGTTGAATCACTCCTTTGTTAACATTTGTCTATGTTTTTTTCACGGTCGATGTAATACATATATCTAAGTTATATGTAAGTGTAATCGTCATCAAATGTCTGTTATCGTCTTTGAATAACCATATATATATATATATATATAAAAGATCATCTTTAATATATATATATAAATACATCCCCAACGAACTAAATTGGCACTGAGAAGCATGCACCGGTACCGTCTTCATGGACGAGCGGCATAACTCTGTTAGAGACTTGTAGCTATAGATCACTGTCGTTAAAAGTCATATTAATTTTGTTGTAATATTAATGTTCTGAGTTTTCCTTCCTTTTGCTAACCTTCATATATTACTACGTACCATTGTTACCTACCTGTATTAGGCTGATGTGAATCCTTGAGGTTTGGTTATCTACCTATTTTTTTTTTGCCATTAATTAGTGGCACGTCTATACAAAATAATTGTTATTTTTCACTGTTAATTAGTGGTAGTTAGAGACAAATCTTTAATTTTGGGCTTTAAACTCATTAAGTAATAATAAGCTGTTTTCAATTATTTACTACCATTTAATAGATTTAAGGCTTAAAATTAAACATTTGCCACTATTTTGCGTGAATTAGTGGCAAAAAAAAAAAAAAAAAAGTACTCCAGCTCCGCGTGTACCTTCTGTTTCCCTTCCTTCCCTCCGTCGAGGTTTAAAAATATTAAAAGATTAAATTAGACAAACTACTTTGCATCAATTGGCGTCATCGTGTGTTGTACTTCACGTTTGTCTGGACTTTTTTTTTTCTGGAAAAAGAAAGGAAAAGGGAATCCAAAGATGAGTTGCTTATCTTGACTTATTGGCCGCCCTAGTTTTGTCATGACCTGTTCCATGATTCCATCGATGTTAGTTTCCTGGAAGCTTCATGCTCGTACGTTACTTTCATCTCTAAGCCAATGAGTCTTGATATTCGTCCGTCCATATGTAACCTTCTAATGATTACGAAAACATCTTTTCGTAACATTTTTTAAGAGTGCTGCACCCGACGCCTTGTACAAAACAAATGTCAGATGCTTATTTGGTATAGTTGACTCTATTACCACATAAGTTAGAAACTCCTTCATAATACTTTTGGAGAAGAAAAGTGGTATGTCTTACTCTACCACATAAGCATCTGGCACTAATTTTATAAAATAGTCGGGCTAAAAAACTTATTACTCTTTTACATTATGGACCTCAAAGTTACAAATATATTACATTTGCTACCTTCAACTTAAAAAAATTTCCCAAAAACCTTCTTTCTCCAACTACGTTACAAACTCTACCCCAAATATTTTTAGTTCCAGATTTGCCCTCCCCTATTTAACCGGTGACCTAGGTTCATTGACATCTTCCACAAATACCTGATATTCTCTTTCATTTACAGAGGCCATTCTATTCGTCTTGCTCACTTAGTTGGTGGATTTGTGATCTGTATGGTGTGCTCGTGTCTGCGATCGGTGCTCAGTGCTCAGAGTTGGTGTGGTTGTGTGGTTAGATCTGTGATCTGTTTGATGTGTTGTTCCTGAACCGGGTGTGGTTCTGTGATCGAAGTGTTCTGCGTGGTCAACAATCGGACAACTGCTTGGAAAATCTTTCTTTGAGTTGATAGAATGGAATGTCAGATCTCTTGTAGTATAGCTTTAATTAATCAAGACAATCACAATCCTTTCTGAATCTTACTCCGTTACATACTCCTCTGTATCTTACATAAATACGAAGTTGTCCTGGTACTTTCTACATCTATCCTTGAAAAGAAAAAGAAAAGAAGGCTCATCGTCTGGAAGTAGAAGAACAAAACTTAAATCTGGTACTCACATGGACAACTTGAAGCAGAATCTCAGGGATCGCAAACACGGAAATGTTGATACTAAAGTTGGTACAAACAATTTGGTGTTTATTTCCTCGTTGGTTGAAGTTTCATGTTGAATGAGTTTCGGTAGAGAGAGAGAGAGAGTGTCGTTCTAATGAAGTCCAAGTTGAACTGCTGAAGATGCTTACGGATTGGGGAAGACACTATTATTTAGAAACAAAGAAAAAACCTCCGGTTGAATGGTAGTAAAAAAAAATTAATAAAAGAAAAAAAAACCTAAGTAACTGGTAATTATTGATGCTTCGAGGGCAGAAGCGGAATTAAAAAGATGTAGGGTAGTATTTGTAACGAAGTTGAAGAAGCAAGGTATTTAGGGAGTTTTGTCATGTTCAAGGTAGTAAATGTAATAAATTTACAACTTTAGGGTCCATAGAGTAAAAGACTCAAAACTTATTTTACAAAAGTTTATACTCCGAGTATGCATATTTGTTTTGTACATACCTCCTTGTTAAAGAAAGAAAATTTAGACAAATTTGTCATTTAACAAAACTTAAATGAATTTTTAAAGAGCTGATATTAGGGAAGCCAAATAAGATGGGGGAACTTTTTTTCTTTGGGCCTTAAGCCCAAAACCAATTAGATGGAGCGAAGCTCTTTTTATGCACACCCCACAAAATACACCCCACAACCCAAACACCACCACGCCAGCGAGAGAGATATAAAAAAAAGGCTCGTGATATCTACTGCATAGCCAACTGATAAAGGTCATTTAATTTTAGGGTCAATAATAGTTGACTGAATTTTATATGTATTTATAGGGGC
Organism: Macleaya cordata; assembly: GCA_002174775.1. Lineage (NCBI taxonomy): Eukaryota > Viridiplantae > Streptophyta > Magnoliopsida > Ranunculales > Papaveraceae > Macleaya > Macleaya cordata. Next base: position 419,159 of record MVGT01001376.1, on the reverse strand, counting down.
TACCATCTTTTGTTTAAAAAATAAAAATTATAGAATTTCTATTGTTTAACACTTTCCTTCTCACGTCACTAATCTAACGAATTTTTCCACCACCTTATTCAGCATCACAACATCAAGTACATTCAACCTCATCGACTCAAACATTTCAAACATTAAATCTCACCTTTGCGAGTCTTATATATATGGTATGAAATATACTCCATATTAATGGAGGAATTTATTTTTTTTCGCAGAATAAGTTTAGGGAAAACAGTCAGTCATCAAAACATCAAAAAAAATAAAAAATAAAAACAAAAGAAAAGGAAAGCATTGTAGAGAAAACCAAAAGTATAAAATCATTTATTAAAAAAATTGGTTGTGCATGATCTATGAGCCCGGACAACACATAGTTTATCCTTCTTCTTTTTTTCATATAAAGGCATCTGTTCGGTTGTTGGCTAAAGTTATATGTGAGTTGGTTTTTTAAAACAATTCAAAGGCATTTTACTTGGTTGTGGTTGCCCTTAACAACAACCCTTAACATCACCAAGTAGCCTTTAACTTAGGTGACCCTTATCGGTTGCCTATGCGGTATATATCACGAGCCGAAAAAAAATCGATATTTCTTTTTTCGAGATCTGGGCGAGTTTTTAGATGATGGTGGCGATGGGTAGTAAAGGTGGCGGTTTTAGAAAGAGACCAGTTCTCTCTCTTTCTCTCCCTATATTCTTTATCTCTCTCTCGTTTTGATGGGTCGTGGTGAAGGAGGGAAGCCGGTGGAGGCAATGGAGGGTTGGCGGTGGATGGTGATGGTATAAGGTGGTAGGGGTGGGGTATATTTTGGCGGTGGCAGTGTGGCCGATGGTGGATATTGCCGGCGGTGGACGATTGGTGAAGATGAAGATGATGGTAATGTTGGTAGGAGTGAGGTGTACTATTTAATTTTAGTAGGGTGAACAGAGAGTGAGTGTTAGGTTATTTTGCCCCCAACACCACCACCCCCTAGTAAAAATGAGTAATAATTTGGATGGAAAATTTTGGGCTAAAAGCCGATTTAATTTGTCTATCCCCCAACATTTTGAAGAACTCTTGTAACACCACCCTAAAACAATGGTCCAAATCGCGTTTTTTGAACTTTTCTTGAGGAAATATAAAAAGCCGGCCGAAAGAACAAGGAAATGTATATGTGATCCCTTTTGTTAATATATATTTTTTATTGCCGAGCAAAAAAAAAATTTAAGACGCGTATTGATCAATACTTTTTCTAGATTACAAATTTCTCCGGATTGTATTTATTTATATATGTCTAGCTCGTTCAATTAGAACCAATTCCCTGCTGTCATCAAGGATTTATCATTTAGACGAGTCTTGGAAATTCAGATTAATCCAGGTTTAATAATTACCAGTACTCTCCAGTCCATGATTTTCAAAAATTTGGAGGTTCGAAACTGGCGGATCGAGGAATTCATCTTCTGTGCATCCTTTATTACTGCCATGGTCCTCGTCCAACTCCCATACAAAGAAATCGATGGAAATCCAGTTCCGATCATAATATTTGATGATCACCCCTCCTCCTCCTTTCACTGTTTCGTGTTGGCGGTGAATTTTGCCTTCACAGGAGCAGTTATTACAATATGTATCCGCCAGGACTACCGAAAGGTCGCTAAAATTACCAGAAGTGTCGCAATTGTATTTACAACGACCGCCATACTAATACTAAGTCGGCTCAAAGTACCTACAACTTACAATTTAGCTGCATAAAATTGCCGACGTTTGTGTGTGAATGGCCCGTAATATCTATAAGTAATATTGATGACGATTTGATTAAGTAATATTTCTTGGTTACGTATGTAAATAAACAGTAAGAATTATATTTATAGTTTTCGTGAATATTTGAGTGTTTTTCTTCTGCTCAGTTTTTCTCTGGGTTTCTAATTTCTGTGTTGAAAAGACTAAAGAATAAGATCACCTTGGGGTGTATGTGTATCAGAATATGTTATAAAGCAATTTTTAAGTTTCATTATTTTTTTTTTTAAAGAGTTATAACTTAGAAGTTCAAAGTACCATAAAATTTCAACTAATTTTTTAGGGGTTAGAAGTTTTAAAAGCAGTTGTAAAGATGATCTACATAGTAAGAAAATCATCATTCTAAAAAAATCAAGCTTTAGATTAATTATCTCCGTATAAACCCTACAAACCAGTGTAATAGTAAGTGGGGTTTTAATATATAATAAAATACTATAATCGCTTAATACATAGGATTATAAATCCAAAAACTCACAATAATAAAACGAGATTCTAAAAAGTAATTAGGATAATTTGCTTAAAGAGTACCTCTAGGGACAATACATTTAAAAGAATCAAGATAATGTTGATTTAGTTAAAGAGATAAGATCTCCATAACTCGTTATTCATACAATGAGTTTACAATGACCTGTGGGCCTGAGATACAGATGAGCTAAGGGTTGATTTTGGGTGATAACACTCTCCTCACCATTTAGATTATCCTTACCGATAATATATAAATCTATTCTAAAACTTGTAACCCATCATCCATTGATTGAAATTAATGGTGAAAAAAAAAATGATCCAATCATTGTCGATTTTCCATTAGTGGATAATGGGATTATAGATTTTAAAATGGTCTTATTTAGGTGAAGATGATCTAGATGGGAGGTAGATAGGGAAGAATGGGTTAGAACATGTTATTAATTGATTTTACTACATGATATTATTAACTAATTAACATTGAAATTTTCAAAAGGCTGGGTATAGCTCCGTCTCTATGTAGATAGAAAATTATGACAATTTAACATTTTCAAACCTGGCCCAACCTCACCAGAGACTTTGATCTCGTAGGCTAGCTCGGGCATGGGTTTTAATTTGAAGCCCTGTCCCATACTTGATCCCCTGAAATTTCACACCTAAGCCTGCCATTTCCCTCTTCTTTTTCGTTTTCTTCTATTTCATCTTCTTCTTCTTATGCCTTTTCTTTTCTATGACTATGATCTATTTGACTCTTTCACAAATTCTGAATCATTAAACCGCCACGCTCTCTTTATCTCTTTAGAAAACTGAACCCTACTAGTAGGCCTAGCTAGAGGGTTAAGGCCCTAATGTAAGGGCTTGGTTGAATCCTTGCCCAACCAACTCCAAGCTTTCCAACAAGGTCGACTATAAAAGCCCAACTGGTAGCCCACCCCTAACCATACAAATTAAAGGCAACAGGAGAGGGAAACACGTTGGGTTTGAATGAAAGATTGAAGCAAGATGCAAACGTTCGCAACACAAAATGAATTGAAAATGTTGGTAGTCCTTTTACTTTACTCACATGCATGGATCTTTGGTAGAGTTTCGCGGTAATAAGTATTATTTCTCGTGGGCTACCAAGCAAGCCTATTAATTTGTTTAACAATGCTGAAAACATTTGCAATACAATCATTTACAGTGATGCCAGCAAGCTCTTAGATATTCTTTTTTTATGAGTAAAGTCTATTGTTAATTGAACTTCGTCTTCTCTTTTGTTCATAGACATACACATTCGGTAACCGACTTCTAGGCAAAGGAGGCAAGAATAGGCCTCCATATTCTTCAGAGTTCAAACATGGTAAAACAATTATCTGTTGAGAATAGTCACACATGAGATATAATTAAGAGCCTTGCAAACTCAATATTTAAAGATCCTGGGTCACTTCACTAATTGCCAATTGGTTTTGAGTTGGATGCCTACAAACTTAATATGGTATAGAGTTCTACATGTTAGGCTCAAAAGAACTTCACACGTGAGGGTGTCATTGCCAATTGGTTTTGAGTTGGATCTACTTCTATAAAGCTATGCCTGTGCTCTTTATAAAACAAGGATTTATCTAATCAAATCAAAATGCAGATAACATTAGTGCCCTCTGTAATCATTGTGAAGTAGAGGCTTGTGGCGGGAAGAGTGGAAGAAATTGTGACCGACTCTTGAAGACATTTGTGTTGGATTTATTGGACCATGTTAAACAGTCCACGCCACTCACTTTATTCTTAGACTTTTTTTTACATAGTCAATGTCTGATTATTTGATGATAATGTTCTCATCATCTTGATTAAAATAAGCCTACGGATTATTTTCAGTTAACCCCACAAGTCAAGTCAATGCAAATGAGTGTAATAATAAGGGAAAATTTTAAAGGCATCCCCGAAATCTTATTGGCAGACCCCATAATATAACAAAATGCAAATTCAGGGTAGGGGATGTAATGTTATGGGGCCTACCAATAAAATTTCGGGGGTGCCTTTAAAATCTCCCAATAATAAGTGGTGTTAATAAAGAGAATATAGACCGTTACCCATTTTGGAAAGCTGGAACAGTGGGATCCCTAATAATAGAGGTCCTATAAAATCTCCTCTTGCACAAATACAGTCGGATCAGGATTTACAGATCTCCTTCCAGATAAAAAGTACAGGATTTAATCCCTTAAAAAAAGCACCAAATTTTCTTGTAGCAAAATTGGACTTTCCAGGTCCGGCCCATAGCATTACTGCTCGTTGTAATCACTAAAATTGTACGCGCTCAAGCACAACATACAATTCGATGTTATGTTATGGGGCCTGCCAATAAGATTCTGGGGGTGCCTTTAAAATCTGGCAATAATAAGTGGTGTTAATAAAGAGAATAAAAAACGTTACCTTTCTAATTGATGCCCCTCAAAATCCAAAACCTGAGGTCCCGTCTCCCGAGTAATTTGAGGCCCAAAAAATTCAGCCCAAATTAATTGAGCTCAATAAAAATTAAAAACCCTAGTTGGCTAGTCTTATTATTAATGGTACTTATAGCACGATTCGTAACAACCAAATTATTTACAAGTATAATTCAATAATTCATTATCTTTCAATCAAATCTAAAATTTTCAAAACTATCTCTACTACTTTTAAATCTACGGTTAAAAAACGCAGACAAACTGCAATTGTCAGGCCACAGAGAAAAGGCCTTTATTATTCGTGAGACTCCACACATGCAAATAAACTTCTTGACCAAAAATCTTCAACAAACTTTTTGAAGTACTATTCTATCATCACGTACAACTGAAGAGTTTCTCGAATCAAATTAATTGATACCTTTCAATTGGTTCATCCCCAGCACTAACCCCCAACAGAACAGAAACCATGTCGCTATTTGAACAAAAAGGAAGACAATTATAATTAACGATTATTGAGAGAGAAAGAAAGAGAGAGGATTATGTTATGTAGAACCAAAATTCATTAAAGAGTTGGTTGTAGCAGCTAGAGCAGTGGTAACTAATTAAGAACCCAGAATCAAAACAATGTGAAAAAATAAAAAATAATAAAAGCATCATAGCAATAGGTAAACACAGTACAGTTTTTTTTTAGGGGAAAATTGTTAAAATCTTATTGAAAAACAAAAAGAGATACATACTCCGTTACATACTCCTATTCTTGCCTCCTTTGCCTAGAAGTCGGTTACCGAATGTGTATGTCTATGAACAAAAGAGAAGACGAAGTTCAATTAACAATAGACTTTACTCATAAAAAAAGAATATCTAAGAGCTTGCTGGCATCACTGTAAATGATTGTATTGCAAATGTTTTCAGCATTGTTAAACAAATTAATAGGCTTGCTTGGTAGCCCACGAGAAATAATACTTATTACCGCGAAACTCTACCAAAGATCCATGCATGTGAGTAAAGTAAAAGGACTACCAACATTTTCAATTCATTTTGTGTTGCGAACGTTTGCATCTTGCTTCAATCTTTCATTCAAACCCAACGTGTTTCCCTCTCCTGTTGCCTTTAATTTGTATGGTTGTCCTGTGCTTAGGGGTGGTAACGGGCTGAGCTCAAGTTGGGCTTTTATAGTCGACCTTGTTGGTAAACACAGTACAGTTTATGTCATCATTAATTAGCGCCTCAATTCAACAAGTCGCTAAAGCTATAACCCTCAAACCCCACAGGAATAACAAGCTTTTAGCTTTACATATAATATCATCAGGGTAGAATTCCTTAGAATTAAAAACACAAGTATGTTTGTATGTATGATTCATTAATGAAAAACAAAACACAGCTCGAACGTGCAAATCTATCTAATAAAGCTAGCTGCATACCACTTAATAGGCCCATAGATAATGATCCATTATAAGAAGAAGAAGCAGAGAGGAGGGCAGGGGGCTTATGAAGCAGCACAATTTTATAAAAAGGACAACTCTACCCCCGTCCTGAATTGTATTATAGATTATTATCCCCCAGATGAAGACTGCAGTGTCTTGTGCATCACCGCTACCACGATCATGATGACTAGCAGAAAACATCGCCATGGCATCCAAATTTGGTCTGATGGGAGCATCGAACACACAGAGCGATAGAAGACTACAGATACAAAGCAGATGAAGAGGGCAGTTGTAAAATTAAGGGAATCAATTACTCCCAGTGTCATCTTCTTCTTCTTCTTCCTTAATTGGGTTTCAGGATTCGAGTTAGCGTTGTTCTCTTCTGCCATCTCTGTGAATATCTTTTTCTCGAGGAAAATAATAATAAGAAGTAGAAAACCCTAGTTTTGCCGACGACAGAATTGAGGAAACGTTACCTTAGCTAATTAAGGCTCAGGCTGTAAGAATTGGGAGATTTGGGAGTCGAATTTTTCTACTAAGCCAAACACATAGAGTAGTACATTAAAAATGAAACTCGTATGGACGGCATTGACTAGCCGATTAAAAAAAAATGAATGGTATTGACTTTAAGGAGATGACCGTACTAAAGACTCAAAAAATTATACAACAAAGAGCCATTTCAATCCGAGCCACGCACACGGAAGCAAGTATAATATACAAGAAGGAATTAAATGACCCATCTTATAAATAACATATGGGTTACCCACACCTGTAGGGTCCATATAAAGATGATTGTATGACTTGGTTAGAACTTTTCTTTACTATTTAGATAATTATATTCAGAAATCAGCCATTTTTAGAATTTAAGGCACCTTAAACTCATTCTCACCCTTACAGGAATTCAAGTTCTACTTAGACTCTTTCACTAGCCTTCATAGTTGGCAGACATTTGAGTCTCTAAATTTGTACTAGTTTTATAGGGTTATCAAGAGATATCGAAGATTTGAAGCATTTAAAGTGCATTGACCTCTGCTATACTACAATTAGAGCATTACCTAGCTCTATCACTCAATAGCATTGGAGTTAACTAAAAGATCTAAGGAAGTTATAAAGCTATTGAAAATTACAATGAAAAAGAAAAACTTGTATCAAAAGAAAAATCAATTTTCAAACAAAGATATATACATGAGAATCAATGGATCAAATGATCAATGATAGTTATGAAGTAACTCATAAACATAGAAGACATTACCAGTAATCTATACAAGAACAAGACCCATCTTTGAAATGATGGAAACGATTTGAATCCCTGATGATTATGCCATGCTTATATATATATATATATATATATACAAAATGACAATCACTGCAAACTCCGAGGTTTTTTCAATTACTCTCATGGTTGTTCTAGGTCTTGTACTGATGAAACCAAAGGCAATTGCCAACTTTTCAGTGTGGTGAGAAAGTGAACTTTGCTTCACCTCTTCCTCCTCAGTATCCAACAAAAACTGTTCTGTATCAGGCTCATACCCTGCAAGCTTTAGTTTTTCTCCGATTTCATCTAACATTTCATAAATCTCTTTCTTTATTGGAACGAGTGATGTCTCCAACAATAAACTCAGGAACAACCCCATCCAATTCAAATTGAGCTGCAACCTGGTCATTCTTTATACCTCTTTCCCACGTCATTTTCCTCTCTCTGTGAAATCCATCCCGTTTATCAGAAATTGCCAGTTCAATAAGTCTAAGCCCAGCTAGTTCCCCAGTTTCAAAATTTCTATGAGTTATGCAATTAACTAATAATGCCTTCCTCATAACCTTATCAGGCTTCATTGGCATTGTTCTAATGAACTCATCTGCCTTAACCTGCACGACCAAACAGATCAACCATGCATTCATAATGTGCAATGTTTAATGTTGGTAAATTTTGCACATATAACTGAAATTCTTAACACCATCTTCAGCCAAACTTCCATGACTGCAAGCATTCAGAACGCAAGAGAAGGTTATTGCATTGGGCTGAATTCCCGAAAACTCCATAACAGAAAAAATTTTGATAGCTTTTACGCTTTGCCCATTTGTTGCAACTTTCTTGTCTTTTCAAACGCTTGAATTGCACCATCGAAGCACCCACAAGCACCCACATTTCGCATAAATGTTAATGAGCACTGAACCAAGATTCTCATCAAGCTCAATTCCATGCTTATGCATATAAGCATGAACCCATCTTCCTTGGGCAAGAGCAGCCAAAGTCGAAACCACAGATAAAACACTAATTAATGTAACTATATTCGTGGATATTCTCCATTTTCTTGCATTCGTCGGAATATTTCTATAGCCCCCTTGAATCCACCCAATTGAACATAAAAACGGGTTCCAAGACACTACATCTCTATAAGGCATTTCACCGAACAATTTGTGAAGGGACTCACTATCTTTACAATCAGCACAAGCTTCGAGCATGCTATTCCAAGTGACAATATCTAACTCAGTACTTTTATCAAATATCTTTCTAGCGTCGGAAATCAAACCAGAAATCAAATTAAGACGGATTAATTTGTTCCCAATATAAGCACCAAATTCAACCCAAGCTTGATTATCTGATAATGGATTTGTTTCCCAATAGCCGGAGCTGGTAATTGGATGCAGGCTTTCAGAAGAAAAGTAAAAGGGAAGTGATCGGGTTCAACAGATTTGTGGAGCATTCGATCATAGAGAAGGATGGATTTGAGGGGATTTTGGTTCTTGAGATTTGCTGTAATGAGAGTGTTCCATAAGAATGAGTTGGGTTCTTGGACTGAATTGAGGACCTTCTCTCCGTATTTGACGCTCCCATGGTTGGAAAAGGCGGCCAGTGGGTTCGCCTAGTAGGGATCAGAGATTTGAGAGGATTTTATCATAACGGCATGGATTTGTTTGGCTTCATTCATGGAGATGAGTACAGAGGAGTAAGAGAGAGGGCTAGGTTTGGGGTATGAGTGTTTGGCTTCTTTTTTATGCAGAGGTTTGTGGCAGGAAGTGTAAGAAATTCTGACCGTTGAGGACATTTGTGTTCCTAGGGGGCATGTGCATCTCACGTGTAAGATCTATTTACGCGATTTTTTAGGGACATCAATGGTTATGTAATTGAACTGCTAACTTACTAAAATAAGTTGGTTTCCAATTTCGATTTTGGTATTTTGAAGTAAGGGGAATTGGAACTGGAATAACTATTTCTGGTTTCAGTCAACTATCGAGTACTTTCGTCCCAGTTCTTCGACATTGCGGCCCAGTTTAAGAATCTTTTCAAATATTCACAACCAAAAATTATTTATGAATATATTTTTAGTGTGATAGTATAAATGCAATGGTCCTTTCAGTAACATCCGATGATAAAAAGATAGTAAAAGTGTAATCATATAAATTAATTTACAAATATTCACAGCATATGAAGGCTTGTAAATCAGAAAAAAGTTCTAATTCCATCAGATACCTACTATAAAACGCAGTGTGATGGACTTTCTCGTGGAAAGGAATAATAGAAATTTTCAGGGGAATAGATTTGAAAGCCGGATTGTTCAGTTGAAGATCAATTGTTTATCAAGAAAAAAAAGTTGTAGATCCGGCTTTTATGTACGTCAACTTTCATCATCCATATGTAATTGAATTCAATTAGCAGTTGCACATGAGTGTTCGGGCCAAGAATTGTGCATTCCTTCTGGATCCTGGGAGGTCTTGGGATTTAAATTTATTGGGTGTGGTTCCATTGGAGTAGTGGTCTACTAATAAATCAACCTAAACTGTCAATGTATTGTACACGTAGCATTGGATCATTGCGGGCGTTTGACCGTTTAAATCCCATAAAATTAAATTTTAATTAAAATTAACAATAAAAATGAACAGCTTAGAAATCACGGAATTTTTATGGGATTAGTTATAAGTTATAGCGTGGTGGTACTTTAAGTGAGGATGAACTGCATGGAAATTATATCAGCCTCACTAAAATTCAGCCTTTAAATAATCTTTTTTTGTAGATCCCACAATATTGTTAGGCCCACATTAGATATTTTAATGTTAAGCAAATTTAAAATCAACATTTGAATTATCTCCATATAAATAACAATGTATGTCGATTAATTCACATTAAAATTAAGTGTTATATTTAATGATCTAAAAAAAAAAGTTAAGTGTTATATTTGTGAGAAATATTTATCGGGCAATATAGCTCCATCATATACGGTGCTTTACGTCTTTCGTATATCCCTAACCCTATCCTCTACCGAAGCGTGGCCGCTGACATCAGCACTCTCCCAAACCCTACAATGGAAACGAGGTTTGCATAGAATTCCATGGATAATACTACTTTGCCTCATCCCATCCCCATTTTCATCCTAAGATTATTACCTTTGGTAATTTGAATTTTATCTCAAATTTAATCAATTTTTAAATTTTAATGCAATCCAAACCATTCAACTTCCAACGATAGATAAATCTCACAATTTGCCAGATGTCTTGCACGATCTGAATTCCATATGCATGTGATCAGACGACGTCAGACAATCTCGAGTTTTGTGTGAAAAGATGATCATACAAATAATTTCAAGGTCATGGGACAACATATACGTAATTGCAAAATTCTATGCAACTCCAATTCCATGGTAGCTGCTTGCAAGGGGTACTTTTTTTGCCACATTAGGTGGTTTGAAAATATGGTAAAAAAATATACTAACTATAGTATAGATTCATAATTCCCCTCCAATATTAACAAGTGAATGTTATTCAGTCAAAAGATAATAGAGTTGACCGTGCAACTTGTGATGTCTATACCCCCCACTTGTCATCTCTAGTTTGTTGTGAGTGCTTTTTATTCTCTCTCTTAAAAGATACCATTTCACTAAATCTTATTTTAAAAGGTCCAAGTTGCTCTTTGGGTACACAAGTTCTTTAATTGGCCAAGTGTCTACAATGTGATGAATTCATTTTATAGTTGAATTCACATTATTAAACATTTTGCCAATGAATTAAAATTAGTGTGTCTTGAGCACAATCCTCACATAAAATAACTCTCGATCAATTATAGTTGAGTACTGTTATGGGTCCTCAAAAAATTAATTTGATTTAATCGGGACAAAATGTACAACTACAATTCTTGTACATTTATTAAATACCTCAAAATGACGTAAGAGTTTTGGGTGATGCTAGAGTGCTTGCACTTTGTCAAGGATTTACATCCCGCCTTTAGGTCAATAATTGTCCTTGCCTTGAAGTTTGGTAAAAATGAAATTCAAAGATATGACACAAATCATAAGGGATAATGATCTTACGATTGGAATGCAGTCTAATTTTCCTCGCAAAAAGTGCGCACAATTTAGCATTATTTAAAAGTTTTAAAATCAATGCATTGACACAAAAAAAAAACATTTAGCATTCCTGTTAAAAAAAAATAATTAATTATAATTTCTCAGGATTGATGGCATTTATTTAGCTAAATTCTGTCCATTAAATGCGTCACTTTTAAGGACGTCACTCTTTGTTGTCATCATGCACGCGTGGTGTACGCATAATAGTCAATACTTACCAACTTATAGTACGAGAGTTTTTTTTTGTTTTTGTTTTTTTTGTTTTTGTTGTTGTTGTTATTATTATATATTATTTTTTTCAATTAACTATATATGTATGCCTACGTATATTGCGGTACTAACTATATTGGTTAGGATAAAATGAATAACTCAAACACTGTTGATTTTTAATAATTTCCAATCAGGTTATAAATGTTAAAATTGACTAATTTTTTGTGAAGATAAACAATATGATGGAGAGAATATCTTAACTTAAAATGAGTCCTCCATTCATCTCTAGATGAGTCCCACAAGTTGATGTATACTCAATGTACTAATAATCAATGTACTCTAATCCGTTCTCTACATGTATATATATGCAAAAAATTAATCCTATTGGGAATACTTTTTCGGATCACTAGTGATCTCCGTTATGCTAATGTCCTATCGTAAAGAGAAGAAGAAACAGTCTTTGGCAATTACAGATCCCGAGAAATAATTAACTGAATTCTGTGCTTCGGAATATCCAAACCATATATACCAGATGGACAACGCTGCTGTTTGGCCCGACCATATTACAAAACAAATACCAGATGCCTATGTGGCAGAGTGGTTCCCACTGCCATATAAGTTGGAAACCCCTCTCAAAACACTTTTGGAAGGGAAAAATGGTAGGTCCTATCCTGCCACATAAGTATCTGGCATTTGTTTTGTAAGATGGGTGGGCTAAAAAACTTTATTGCCAGATGGATGATTGCACATGTAAGGGGGGACGTCACAAGTTTGTTGTTTTCTTTCTCTCTTTAGAAGACTTGTGTGATGCAAAATGTTGTCATGCAAGTAAATAAAAATTGATATGTCAATTTTTTCTTAATTGAATTTGGATTAAGCTACTTATTCAATTCTAATAAGTCTGACTAATTTTTCTAATCTTATGGTAAATAGGTTAGGGATTAAATTATATTATCTTATAAATACCGGCATGGCACCATGCACAATGCATTTCCTTATTTTTTTATAGGAATTAAATTTTGTTCAAAGATATTTAGAATCGCTAATTATCATATTCTTATTTAGTGAACAAAATTTTTTATACATGTCTTTTAAACATATCTTTTACACAGTTGCATGGACCAAAGCGCTGATTTTTTTTTGTTGAGGATGATCTTTTCAGCATGTAGATCATCCTCACTAAAAATTATATCATTCTAAAATTTCTAGTCTTATCAAAAGTTTATTGGACCATCAACGGAGATTAAATAATTAATTTAACAAAATATAGTAGAGCCCATATGAAGATGATTTAAGCGTTGTTTTTCATTAAAGATGATCTACTTACTGTGTAGATCCTCCCTTGAAATCATGTACATTCTTTCACCTAATTATTCTCTTATATATTTACTTGATGAGTACATAATTTGAGTGCTTTTATCAAATTTAATTAGCTAGGAGCCATACGTTTTCGTAGAAGGGAGGGTTAATGTTTAGTAATAGTATAGATATAGATTGTATTGATATGGATAAGAATGTCGCATAAAAGACCGGGAGAAATAAGATAAATGTGGTCCACCCTCATTGGGACATTATAGAAAGCATGAACATATAGCAAGTACTTGTGTGTTAAGAACTAAAGTTCAAACTCTCAGTCTAACTTGGTGCAAAACATCAGCAACCCTTTTTAGAAATTGAGCTATAATTTTTCAGATTTCAAATCAATCCAAACCAACTTATGAAAAATAGTTCAATTTATGTAAATGCTATAGCTAATTCAACTTTCAAACTTTACTCAAAAGTGAACTTTCAAACTTAAAACTTCATTGAATTGAAAAGTATCACGTACAACAGTGTAATTTTGTTTTTCTGTTTTTAGATGATCTCAAACAAAAAATTCATTGAAAAATTATTGTAAATGCTATAGCAAATACAAATTTTTCTTCTTCAAAACAAAAACTTCACCCAAAAGTTACTCAAACATTCATATATTGTTTTCAAACTCATTAGAGAAATTAGTTTAAATCCAACCAAACAATTGTCTGGCTAGCTAGATATAAATAGAGATAAAACGGTTAAACTTGTGTCAGCAAAAAGGGAAGGTACGTATTTTGTTTTAGTCTATTTGGACAAGTGATTTTGTGGACAGACTATTTGTAATTTTATGCGTTGATGAACTGCACAGCAAAAGAGGAAGGTATTTTCTTTATAATTTTATGTTGATGAACTGCACAAGATCGAGTTGCCTAAATACTGAAAGAGGAATAATCAAGCTTATACTGTTGTAAGCTTTATTAAATTACATTTTGTTGCTAATGAATTTCTCCCATCTACAAACAAAAACTTCAAATCTAAACTCTCAAATCTTAAAGATTGGTGAATCGATTCCCAGCTGTTAAGAATCATATCCAAGATAACTCTGGATATATATATATATATATATATATTTATATGCCTCTCTTCCTTCGCAAACTCTGTTGTTTCTCTCCCCAGACCACCCACCAAATAGCAAAGGAGTAAAAAAAAATGAAGGAATAAGATCTGCCGACAAATCAGCAATTAAAAACAATGGATTTGTTTCTTTAATTAACATGTAGAACCATGCAAAACAGAAAATATTTATGTTCTAGATATGTGCACACAAATCAGCAAAATCATTATTTAAAACACAGTCCACACATACATGCATATATTACTAGAGATAGCAAATTAAAACTAAAACACATTTTAAAACACTCTTTTTTTCACATGCTTGTGCATGTCCTTATTATTAATAGTCCATATATATATATATGTTCTAATACTAATACAATAATTATAGCATTCTTAATCCCATTAAACCATTCATTCTAACATGTAGATCATGCAAAACAGAAAATATTAATTCATGGTTCTAATATATGTACACAATCACCAAAATCATTCTTTAAAACAGTACACACATATAGACCTAGCTAGGACCAAAGAGGGATTCGAACCTAGGGTTTTTTTTTCTTCTCCGGATGTAATTAATCAGCTCCTGCGCACATGGTACAATTAATACATTTATATACTTCCAGCAGCTTTTTGCATTGAATAAAGATGAGACTGTCTATGATTGCATATGAACAAGAGTTATATGTACGTACACAAGAAAATAATTACGAATCTGATTAATAGAAGTGGAGATCAAGAAGTGATCAGTGGGACGTCCAAGTATATATGGTTGAGATTCAATACAACTAATTAATAACTTCCTCCCATATTCTCAAATTCAGATCTTCAAAATTAATACCTTTCAATTTTTTCACTTCTGTTCCCTGACAGAAAATTAAGAACTGAGACTCATCATCAGGCACGGAGGATGTGTCGATCGAGCTCAACTGGATTCAATTGGTAAACAACAGACATATATAGTAATGAAACTACATGATGATACTTCTGACAAAAACAAAGAAAGGAAAAAGAAAGAAGAAGAAAAGACTACATGATGAACTCACAGAGTACTCATCTTACACACAGATCGAGTGTTCCCAGACTATAAATATATATATCAATAACCCATATATGGTTGCCGGGTTAGCTAGCTATATCTTATAGGTATCGCCTTTTACTTCGCAGTTAAGTCTATCGATCGATCTTCATACATCGTCGCCACCAGGAGGAGGAGGAGGAGGAGGAGGGAAGAAACGTTCGGCCCAACGGAGTAAAACTAAGGGTTTAACGCATAGCAGAAAACAGACCACTAACACCAAAGTGAGATCGGATGACAATCGTGAGGCCAGGAAGCAAAAGAAGGACAGAATTACCAAAATAACTCCGAGCTCCTCCAGTACTCGAGCGTATCCGGAGAGGGGATGAGCTAAAACATACCCATTCCAGATAAGAGTGACGCCGAAAAGGAGCGCATACACCGATACACTCTCCAGCAAATCAGTAGATGATGCCGAGTTGTTGAGACCCAGAAGGTAAGCAGTTATTGGGGATACTACTATCAGTATTAACTTCCCGATTTCGTAGTTCCTGAAAGGCAGCAGAGACGACTTTTTCTGCTTTTTTAGGGTTTCCCCAGTGGTTAAAACACCCTTCTCTACATCACGCTTTAGTAGTAGACCAGCAAGAGGCTTCACTGATGATGAAGAAGATGAGCTTTTTCCTCCTCTGCCACCACCAGCAGGTTGTGGTGGTGGTGGTGCTGGCAGTTTTCTATGATCAATAACCCTCTCATGAAGATGAATCAGATGATCAAGACGCCCTAGGATTTCGAGCAATATTTTATCGGAATTCTCCGCTGTTGGAAGGGCTTTGGTACCTGCAGCAGCTGATCCATTAACAATAGAAGAAATGGGATCCGAGTTGGCGGAGACTTCCATCGATACAAAGTTCAAAGCACTTCGTCTCCGACAAACAAAATGGTACGAACCCTAGATTTTCGCCAAACAGAGAGATTTAGAAAGCACCGTTGGGAGGCGTGAAGAATACAAAACCGCGGCCCCGATCTCATTTATATAAACACTAGGTATATTCCCGTGCCTGAGCGCACGGGTCAATACCTTGTAAAAGAGATTAGGGTTTGCAAAAAAAACAAAGAATATTTCAATCATTTAGTCCTTTATTTTAGAGGAGTAAAGATTGTGTTATATCCGAGCCATTGATGCACTAAAAGATATCTTCATGTGTCAATGACCTAGCACGTAATAACGCACGGAACTAGAGGACCCGATCTCATTTATATAAACATAAATGACCTAGCACGTAATAACGCACGAAACTAGAGGAATGTTTAAGTGAACCTCAGAAATGCTAAATCTTCGAGAAGACCCCTACGTACTTAAGTGATCCTAGATGTACAGGCACAACCGACGCAATTTTCTAAATCTTCTAGAAGACCCCTACGTACTTGAGTGATCCTCGATGTACAGGCACAGCCGACGCAATTTAATTTTCTAAAGGTGCTACTAAAGAGTTACTCAAAATGTTTGGGGATGGACAAAATAAGGGGATGAAGTAGATTGTTTAAGTTGGTTAGGGGTAGATTTAATTTTACTTATTGAATGGTCATCTAAAAATAGATTGATATTTTTTCACCCAATCAAAAAAATATTACTCCAACCCTAAAAAAATACCACAATCCTAAAAAAAAAAAGGTTGGACGAACATTAATTGATGATTTCAAATCTCTGTTTAGATATGGTTCATTAAGGAAAGGAGAGGAAACAGTGTAGTAAGAATGCATATCACATAAACTAAATTCTCATCGATAAAAAAAAAAAAACATAAACTAAATTCTCAATGAAACCGTGTTTTAATAGAAGATATTAGTAAGTCCGTTCAAGTCTGTCGTTAAAACGTCATGACACTTCGGTAGATACATTATTTGTCTGTGATCTGTTTGCAGGGATAGTAGGACTTATATGAAGTGCATTTTGATGTACTTCGTTTGATTCGTTCGCTCTCAATGAACACAGAATTCGACGTTGTAAAAGACGATTGAGAGAAACTAATTTGGTATTTTTAACCTTGAATGTTATTTTGCGCACCCACCATCGTTTAGTTGTCGGCCAGTAAAAAGATCGTAGAGATGACGTACACCACTCTCTCTCTCTCTCTCTCTAGCCTATTATCTATCTCTAGTG
>MVGT01001376.1:288670-376519 GCA_002174775.1 Macleaya cordata | reverse complement strand
AAAAAAACAGCTCACTCCTCCCTTCTCTCTCCCATTTCTCCATTCTCCTTTCTCTTATTTTTTTAGTTTTTTTTTTAAATAAAAAGGTCAAAAGAGGACAGACCCAAGTGAGTCAGTCTCTCTTTTTTTTATTCCCTTTTTATCCTTTTCTTTCACTTTTGTTTTTTTTATTTCTCTGAGGGGCATACATATGCGTAATTTGTATATGAAACAGGGGTATTATGATATATGATTTGACGAGGTGCATGAGTCATCATATGCATGTTTCTGGCTTGACCGTGTTGACATGGCACATTAATATTTTTGTGTTATATAAGTTAAATATTGGGGACGACTGTGTGTTACAGAATGAAACTCATTTCCTGCTCCTCGGAAATCTTTTGGATGAGACCGCTGGGAATTTCAAATTCCAGGTTAATTTATTAATCGAATCTCGTGTCCATGACGCTCAAAATTTTGAAGGTCCGTAGCCGGATAGAGGAACCGATTTTCGCTTTGGCCTTTATTACGGCCATGATTCTTGTCCAACTTCCATACGAGGACATAAATGGAAATCCTGTTCCAACCATAGTATTTCGTAATCAGCTCTCCTTATTTCATATCTTCGTGTTAGCTGTAAATTTTGCATTCACAGGAGCCGTTATTACTATTTGCATCCGCGAAGACTACCCAAAAATAGCCCAAAATACCCGACGTATCGCAGTTTTATTTACAGCCGCCGCGGCACTAATACTCAGTTGGCTCATAGTACCTACAGCTTATAATCTAGCTGCATCATCACTTCTTTTCTAGCTAGCTGCAAGCTAGCTAGCACAAAAATTGAGATCGATGTTTGGATCCCTCAGTTCTGCGCCGCACTTCTCTGCTGGTAATATATATATATATATATATATATATATATATATATATATATATATATATATATATACGTTTTCCTGTAAATAGACTTTTGTTTATATTTGATATGAGGTTTCGTGTCTGTGTATTTGCTTGTTAGATTTGGTGATGATGAACTCAAACGTACGATTGAGGTAATTACCCTCTGGGCTGGGTTACATCTGTAAATTAAGAATAAAATTTTGTGTGTGTTTGCCTACATGTGTGTATGTTTTATAATCTTTTTTTGCTTATTAATTAATTGCTCTCTGCAAAAACAAATTAAGATGATTAACATGAGAAAATTAATGATAAAAATAAAGGCTAGCCTTTGGACTGTGCTTCGTATAAAAATTATCAAAAATCGATTTATTAAAAATTAAGACACTTATAAGTTTAGAAAATTAAAAATATAAAAGTGTTTTCTCTTCCCCAGGCGGTGTACAGAATCTCTTTCGTCAATGTGTATCGAGCCCGGCCAGGTCTGACCCTACCTCGCTCGAACTTTGAGTTAGTTGGATTCGGTTCTAGACTTAAATCGCAAAGGCTCAGGTAAAGGTTTTTGAACCACCCCCAACCCACCCCAACCACCCCTCACCCAAACCCTTCTCTCTCCCTTCTTCTTCTTCTTCTTCTTTAGCTCTCACTCTATAGATAGGCCCTCTTATATCGGAGGGATATTAAGCCCCACAAGAGGCTATTTGAAGATAATTCATTAGAAATTAATGATAAAGCAGTTCTAAAAGCTTTATCGTCTTTACCTTTCTTTTCTAACCAATTTTTTCATAGGGTTAGAAGTTTTAAAATATTGGTTATTTTTGGTGAGGAATGGTGAAGAAATAATCGTTCCAAAAAACTAGTCCTTAAATCATCTCCATGTAGCTCCCATAGTTGTAGAGTTTTCGTCTGGTTTTTAAGGTGCACTTAAAGCCTACTTCTTTTTTGGGTGAAGAGTAGAATTAATACCAAAAAGTGGCCAGAGTCCCTATAAATGAAAGCCTTGCAAACCTAATATATAAAGATCATGGGCCACTTCACTCATTGTCAATTGAATTTGAGTTGAATACCCACAAACTTAATACCTATTTCATTGCCCGATCATGATTGTAAAAGGTTTGAAAATCAAGCTTTGCATCAACCCATGTTTTTAATCCCACAATTTTACAGCCAGACTTCGCTAGCATACTAACAGTGTCATTTCCACTTAATATTACCATCTTGCAAATAAAAGTTTCAAAATACAAGGAGTCTGATTTTGCATCTTTCAAAATTTCCATGCATCTCCATCCCATGTCATACGATCTCCAATTGATGCCTAAAGGGCTAAGTTGGAGAGGATAATGCATTTAAAGGAAAGATAGGGCTGGAAGTTGGAAAGATTGAATACTACCAACCTGTGATCAACCTGACGTTCAGGAGGGATTGGGCTCAGCGGGCTCAGATCAGTCAGATAAATGACCGACCTATTGAATTCTCAGATGTGCTCAATCATGGGTTCGTGTGTTCAATCCAACCCGCCAACCAGAGCTCGATAGCATGTCATACATAAATGAAGGCCGCGGATATTTTTATACAACTAATTACTATACACACATAACTTTGGTTGAATTGTTTGTTAGTAATCTAAATCGACAGTACAAATTTTATAAAATGATATGTCAGTAATCTAGAATCGTCAAATTAAGAGTTGTCGGCCATATATAATCGACAAATTATTTTATATTATCGACTTAATATAAATTTGAATTATATAACTTTAGTAGAAATATCTGTGCCTTAAATGAATAATATTTTATTTTAGTTTTGTGGTTCACCTTTTGATGTTACTTAAATCCCCAGAGGAAAAAAAATATCCCACTTCGACTTGTTTCTCACAAAAAATTAAAGGCTATCACTTCCTTCTTCCTAGTGAGGACAAAACTCAAGCACGCCTCTGATTATCCTCACTCTAGGCTTCCTTTGTTGGATCTTGTAAGGCTGCCCACCATATCTGTTGTGGAAGATGACAGCCTTCTAACTCTATATATAAAGATTTTGGGCCATTTCACTCATAGTCAATTGATTTTAAGTTGGATTTCTACAAATTTAATATAGTATCAGAGCAGGCCCACACTTGATAGGCTCAACGGCTACACATGCCCCATGCATGTTGAGAATAGTCGCACATAGGAAGATGAAAAACTTTACAACTTAATTAATATATAAAGATTCAGGGCCACTCCATTTATAGTAAATTAGTTTTGAGTTGGATACCCATAAATTTAATATGTAGATATATTAAAATCCCTCACTTCTTGGTATTGCAAATATCAACCCAAAATAATCTGATCAACCCGACATAACTTGCTTGAGTTGGTTGGATTGAGAAATTCCCCACCCAAGGTTTTATAATTAATCATGTGAACCTGCAGTAAATGTTCGAATCAATTATTGTTCATCGCGTGCAAGCTATCAAACAAGCTATCAATTTGTATAAAATGTCGTAAACATTTGCAGTGTAATCGTTTCTGGTGATACCAAGAAGGATGTTAAATTCTCTATATCTACCAAGGGTATTGATTTGAATTGTACTGAATGTTCGTGGCACAAAAAGGATTGCAAACGTCCACAATCTTTTTATCATTTGTCATTTATTTTTTTTGAGTTTTGCTAGATTAACATCAAAATATTGCATCTACTTTTTAAAAATAGTACGAAGGGCTGAAATGGAATTAATATTTTTTCAGCAACTATTCTGATTGGTTTTCAATCAATAAAATGTAATCATTGATGTCAAAATCTGGTGTCCCTCTAGTAATGCCCATTTTTTTGGCCAAATTCCATCGTTTAGGTTTTGAAAAAGACAAAATGCACACATAATTTTGGTTGAATGCACCCCACTTTTGGATCCCAAAACTAAATGAGAAGTTTTATTTGCACCTTTTTTTTTTACCTTAACACCCTAGTTATTGTTATGCTCCTTTGACACTTTATCCATGTGGACCACCAAATACAGATTGTCCCTCACAAAAAAAAATTAGATCGTTATCTTAAGCATTTGGTGTTACAATGGATGGTTCGATACTCAGGCAAATGTTCGGTTCTGGTATAATTAGGGTATATTAATTGGATCCACGATCGAAATTTTTTTTCTTTTATTTGATCAATAATAAAAAATAAAAAAAAAAGTAGAGGTCGGAAATAAGTCAAAGTTAACATTGAAATATTTGCTTCCAAATTCAGATTCATTTATAAATAATATGCGTAAAATTTGATATATTATATTATTTTTAAAGTGTTTAGATAAGTTAAATGATAAAGAGATTATCTACTTAAAAAAAAGGGTTAATTAGTATTAGGGTCCCAGAAATAGTTGAAAATTAGGTTCAGGGTCCTGGATATGTCCAGCTTTGAGTCTGGGTCCTGAGATGACGGTTGACTCAGTTGACCATCCAAAAAGTATTACGGACGTCAATTGGTATATAAAAAAAGTCCATTATACCCTTAAGAAAGCTTTTAAAGACGAAGCAACCCAACGGAAGGTTTGGTCCGTTAGAATTACTCCCACGTGCGAACCACGTGTACGCCTTAGATCATTCTTCTATATGAACGGCTGAGATTATTCTACCACCAACAAAACTAACAGATTGGCCCGACCCTAAGCCATTTATTGCATTTTTTTTACTGCTTCTCTTAGTGTTAGGGTTCCTGTAAAAACCCTAGTATAGGCTTCTACATCAGGCGACCATTTTCGGTGGGTTCCGCCAGAAAATCGATAGGGTTCCGGTAGAAAAGCATTCGAATCTAAAAGGGCTTGGAACAAAAAAGGGCTTGTAACATTTCTAGGTTTTTGTGGGTCTCTTTCCAAAAAACCCTAGGATTTTCGAGATTTTGTGTTCAACCTTCGTCTACACGTTGGATTTAGCAACAGTAACTTCATCTACCGGCATTGTTGTCGGATTATGTGTTGGGTTTTGATATGGTCTGATCTTGTTTTTTCTAGAGTTTTTTGTTAGGTATTTCATCTAGTAGCATCTTATGTATTCTTATGCCAATACAATCAAGAAGCATACAATTGGAATACATGAAAGGGTATAATATAGTTGTATGTGATGGCTGCTCACAGAGTTGACATTACTGCAATAATACAACAAAAAATGTATTTAGGTCCTACTGTTAGTTGATAATTAGTATTTGGGTCCCATTCATGAAAAATGTTTATACTACTGCTAGTTGATCATTATTTTTGTTCAGTTTGTGCTTACCTTAAAACTCCAGTTAAGATGGGAGCTAGATCCACTGGCTATTTCAGATTCGGGGTTTGAAGAGGTAGCGTTGGAAGAGTAGAGAAATGGACGTGTTTGGAGAGGGAGGTGACTGAAGATGGAGGTGATCGAAGAAGATGAGGAGGAACGGGTTTTATAAGGATTTAGTCCAACGGCACTCCCAATGGCTAATTAAGTCACAACCGTTGGATCGTTGATTTATATTAGCCGTTGGATTAAGTCTTAGTAAACTCACATGACTTGTCACCCATGCTTGAATGTCACGTGATAGGCGGCACACTAACTCTGTGAATTAACTTTTTCATTTATTAATTCAAATAAATATTGAGTACTTTTTGGATGGTCAACTGAGTCAACCGTCATCTCAGGACCCAGACTCAAAGCTGGACATATCTAGGACCCTGAGCCTAATTTCCAACTATTTCTGGGACCCTAATACTAATTAACCCTAAAAAAAATTACCCTAAAATGTTGAATTTATAGATAAAAAATGTGATAAATAATATATATATAGAATTAAAAGAAGGTATACACGTGGAGCATAGTGAAAATTTTATCAAAGTTATGAAAATGACAAAACAAATTAGGTACGAAACAAAGTATCCCAAGACTTAGTCCCCAAGCATGATTCATGACCTGGCAGCTCTAATGTTTGTTTAGTCGCGTGCCAAGGATGTTAGCTTCCACGAAGGTTCGGAGTTGGTCCAAAGTTACTTTCGAACAGATTTTTCTCATAAACAATTAAACGCGCAAAAGAAAGAGTGACATTGACTGACCAAATAAAGAAAGAGTGACATTGACACATCTAGATTTTCCAAAGAGTTACGTGTGAGTACGTGGAATGATGCAAGAATTACCGCAATAAAGTCATTACGTGTCGTGATTTACGTCACATCTTCGAGTTTCATTTTTTTCCAAACTTAGACATGGACAACCGTCTATCTAAGAGCAGGATGTAAATCTCTCGTGCATGCATTCTAGCATCACTCGAGTACGTGACAAATCACTTTTTTTCTTTCTTTTAACATTATGACCTAATGCTGACAACGTAGGGCACGAGGCACATGTAAACTAAGAATACCAAGAGTCCTTTAGTGGTGAAATGGTACAGGAACTTTGGATTTACGCCCTCAAACAATACCTCAAACTATAAAATTCGACTTTAGACCGACTTTAGATCGAAGTTATATCGAAATTAGACCCCCACACCAATTTTATAATATGAGGTATTATTTGGGGTGTAAATCGGGGGTTCCTGTAGCATTACTCCCTTTGGTGAGGCGGATGATAAAAACCCAGATAACATTGTCGGATTGACAACTTTTCTTTAGGACACATTTGGATACGATTCAAGGATCGATATTTGGTGAAGATGCATGTTCTCTTCAGTATATAAATTATTCTTACAAAAAACTAGTCTATTTTTAAACTTTTAATGCTATCAAAAATTAATTCTTTTTCTCATCGTTTTAATTAACTTCCAATCAATTTTTGAAAGATTAGAAGTTTAACTTATAATAGACTAATTTTTTTGTGAGTATGACTATCGGTGATGACCATCTCTTTATTATGTAGATTATCCTCACTCAAAATAATATCATTTTAAAACTTCAATATCAAAATTTGATTGGACACTAATAATAAATTGAACAATACATTTTACAAAATCTAATAAAGCCCATCCAACGGCTAATTTCTTGTGATTGATGATTTACTCACTATATAAATCATCCTCTACTTAAATCAGAACCAAAACACCTATGAACTGATTGAAACTGAAATCTATATATAATCCTTGTTTTGGTTCCACCTTATATTCATGAAGTCTTGGAATGAGAACCATTAGAATCAAAACTTTCTTGTCTAATAGATTTGAGTCTAGGTATCAATTAACCAAAACGGTATTGATCCATTAAACATAAGGAATGCACTACCTCCATCTCTAAGAGGCTTTGACGTCTCAATTATGAGAAAAAGTTCAAATTTGGTTGCGGAGGGAAGGAGTACTATTCAAGACATTAATTTTTGGTTCTCTTAATTGGGTCTTATATATGAATTTGGCAGAAGTTAACATCCTATGAGAAAAGAATCCCATCTTATATATTAAATCATTATGAATGGGGATCAAAGGCATGCTTAAATTAACATGTTATTGGTAAGGTTTATGTGGGAGCGAGGGTCACATGGAGATGATCCAACGGTGTGAAGACGATTCTCTTGATTTATAGATGTCATGGGTTCTGAGAGGAGACTTCCACATAATCCTCACATAATATCATCCCTTAGATCAACTTCACATTAGTCCCATAATGTATGAATAAGTATGTATCTTTATCCGCTTCCTGTATCAATGTTTAGATACAAGGCATTTTACCAAATTTATCTCCAAAACTTATACACAAGTTTTTGTTTAAAATGTTTAAGTATAAAAGAGTATTCTCCGTGCCCCAACCAAAGACGCGCGCTTTGAAAATTTTGAAGTAATTTTACAAATCACCCTCTCATCCCCATCTGTCTCCTACTTAAAAAAAAAAAAAAATTAAATTAAATACTACATGTATACGTATTGTGCTATTAGAGAAGGAACGTAAAAAATAAAGATTAACATGTAATTACTTTGTGTTAAATACTACTTCCTACCTAATTCTGATATAATGGTTATTATTCATGGATCGGATCGTCTGACTCTGTTATAACCAGATCTAAAACTTGTTGAGTTTTTGACATGGGTATCTTTTGAGGATCCGACCCGCCCGAAAGACCTAATCCGTTCAGATATTGATCAATACTAGATCTACTTTGCCCCAATCCAACATGGACACAATCCAATACTCAAAGAGAATATTGAATGATTAGAATATAAATATAGTATATGCTTATAAATTACGAGAAATTAAACTAACAGAAATGGGTTTTGAGTTTCAATTGATGACCAATAAGAAATTGGAGCAGTTCTGGATCTAACCTGAACCATCTGTACCCGTTTTAGATTCTCAGTTAAAGGCACTCCCAAAATGTTATTGGCAGGCTTATTAGGTTCGATTTGGTCAATTTGGTTTGACTTTATAATTACTAGTGGCAGTCTCCATTTTGGTCAAACTACTTCATCATGTAAAGCCTTCTTCTCCATTTGATGGAAGAGGACATTTGGTCTTCCAATAATCTAAAAGACTTGGTTCTTTCTTCAAATATTTCTATATGTTTAGTAACATATTTTATAATTTTGAAAAGAAATTTTTCGATTTTGAATTGGGGAGGTGCCAATAAAATTTGACAACAATAACAACAAATACAAATTCAGGCGATGCCTATAACTAGGGCATGCCAATAAGATTTTCAAGGGCACCTATAAAACAACTCTTTATTCTATGCGCATTCATGATTCAAATAGTAGTGCTGTTTGGACCGACCAAGTTACAAAAATTGTGCCTGATGCTTATGTAGCATAGTCGGTTCCACTTTGATGTAAGTTGAAAAATTCTTCAAAATATTTTTGAGAGGGGAAAGTGGTCGGTCCCATCCTATCACATAAGCGTCTAGAACCACTTTTGTAAAACCATCGCTCTAAAAATCATTTATGTGATTCAAGTAGGGTGCAAGGTCCTCTACATGAGGAAGTTGACAAAGTTGAACTTTAGGCAGGTAGGCATAGATTGGGCTTGTATATGGCCCAACCCAAATATCTACTCCTCGCCTCTCCTGCAAGAGCAAGAGAGTACCCGATGTCATTGACTCGTCAAAACACACAATTAGTTGTTATAAGGTTGAGGAGGAATAAGTTTGATTGACGCTCCTGCAAACCTTGTTGGTGGGGTCGTAATGACTGCAGGTTGATCATAGGTCAAATAGAAACGAGCTTGTCGATCAAAAACAAAAATGTGTAGTCCCAAACCATGGTGATAACTGTATAACAGTAAAAAAATCATTATCAATCAATGATGTTATAGTGGTATAATGTAACGGTCTAGATCGCTACTCTTATAACGGTCTAGGACCTTTATCGTTATAACAGCCATTTTTTTAAACATTGGTGCCAAAAGGTGCATCCCAAAAGTTTGTTGGTGGGCTCCAACTGCTTTGAGTGACCCTGCAGCCTGCCTAAATCTCGAGCGCACCAGCAAGGTTTAGATGGCCTCTAATATAATTTCCTAAAGCCATGATGATCAACCTAATCGAGGGGCAACCTCAGCTTGTCTTGATAGGCTTGGTTCCTTCAAAGTTTCGATTGTTCCTTCCACCATTTTATAAGGACCAAATGATCAGGTTGCAGACAGCAGAACAGAATTCTTCTTCTACTTCTTTTTTTCGAGAACTATTTCATTGAGTCCACCTGATTTATCAGTTTTGAGAAATGCTAAAATGTACGCATATTTTGGGGGATTTTCTTCCCCCAAACCTATCGTAAGGCTATTATCACCTCGTGATTTGAATCACATCCTCGAGTTCCGTCTTTCTCAAACTTCAAGACATGGATCACCGTCCACCTCAAGGAGGGATGTAAATCCCCCAAAAATGCGTGCATTGTAGCACTACTCATCAGTTTTATAGGGTGGTTCTTTAGACTCCTGACATTTCCTAATTAAGAGAACAATTTAAGACTTATTAAATTCTCTTCAAGCTTTCGGTGGTATAGGAGTGATGATCTTCATGCCCACTACAAAGAGAAAGGTTAATCTTTCTGCTTACATACATACAACATGTGGGATTGTATATATGGAGATGATTTTGTGTGAGGATGATCTTTGTTAGGGACACTGGGCCTACTCCTAAAACTACATAAATATAATATTGAGAACTGTCTCTGTAAGTTTTAGCTTATAAGGAATTTAGTTTTTAAACATGGATTAGAGTGGGGTGATACAAAGACGTGTTAAGGGTTAAAAAAAAAAGAAAAAGAAAATTTTAGCCAAAAATACCTACTTGAAAAATATTTTAGGAATTAGCCCAACTAATACTTTCTTTTAGTTTAAGGCCCTTGGGTAACACACTGCAACCCTCACCCTGAAGAGGGTTGCAGTGCCTTCTATTATGCACACATTGTAACCCATACACTACAACCCTCTTCAAATTTCTTTTCCAAGTAGGGATTGCAGTGCAACCATCACCTTGAAGATTGTTGGAGTGCCTTCTATTAAAATAATACGTTTGTTAGGCTAATCTAATTTTTTTTTCCAAGTAGGGGTTTTTGCCCAAAATTTTCGAAAAGAAATCTAGTGTTACCGCTGAAGGGGGTTGTATTAAGGAAGGTGTGCCCACCCTTAGAACCACACAAATATAATATTGACAACTTTATATTCAAGTTAGAGCTTTTAGAGAACGTAGTTGTTCAACAATCTAGATCCTTATCATGTAGATCATTTTCTCCTAAACTTTTAACCCCATAAAAAAATTCTCAAAATTTTAAACTTTTGAACCATCTATTTTACTATTAATTTTGAACAAAGTTTTATCGATGTTAAGTGTTTTATAATGTTATGATTTTATACTATGATAACATGTATGATACGAAGATCATTGTCACTAAATAAGAACTTTTGAATCATCTCCATAAGGGTCCACAACGTGGTGTAAGCATGGTGTAAAAATGAATGTGGGTGTAATTTTGTATAAACTAACATATGGTGCATATAAATTAAAATTCAAAAGCCTATGGGAGCACGTGCCCCTATAGCCCCCATGTGGCTTCGCCACTAACGCTCTTGCTCCAAAACTTTCGCACTTCGGCTTTCAATCACGCTTCTGCTCAGAAGACATTTTGGAACTAGATAAATACATCTTTAAATTGGCTTCTCTGACGCCTTTACTCCCGCTCTCACTCTCACTCTTGCTCTCATTTTCAATTCTGCTCTACGTTCTGGTTACTTAATTAGGTCACTAGACTACATTCTTGAATGGTTGCCAAAAGATATTAACGTCAATGATTACCTAGTTGAATAGGCATTTTGGTTGTATAAAATTGACAAACTACTCTGTAAATGTGTTGTTGGCATACAAATCATTTTGTATAGCCGGAAGTATAGAACTAGCAGCACAAAACTTATGTTGTACTGTAGATTAAGTAAAAGGTTGTGTGAAAATATCAGTAACCTCAAGGGGGTTGGCCACATAGTTGAGCTTCTATCTCATGACTTGTAGGTCACAAGTTCAACTCCCTTTGAGGCCACTCTAATAATAAATAATTTGTCTAAAATCAATAGGAATTGAGCTATTCATTTTACCTTTGATTTCAATTCTAATTTTTGTGAGAATGATCTACATGATGAGAAGAATAACTCCAAAAAACTGTCCCCGTAGGTCTTTAATTAACTAATAATACTTATTAGATTGATGGTTTTACAAAAGTGGTGTCAGATTATGTGGCAAGGTGGGACCCACCACTTTTCCTTCTCAAAAGTGTTTTGAAGGGGTTTTCAACTTGCATAGCAGTGGGATCGACCATGCCACATAAGCATCGGGCACAACTTTTGTAACTTGGTCGGTCCAAACAACACTACTATATGTAAATATATGTAAAATATGTATCCTTTATTTTAAAAATAAATTTTAAAAAATATATCCCCACTAAAAGCCATCCCTTGAATTATTTTATGTGAGCCCTATAAAAAATGTGTTGCAATAATGTCGCAATAAGGCATGTTGCAATATCCCTCCTCGTATTAATAATAGTGGAATTATATAAGTCAAAGTTAAAAATAGAAATACTACCTACTTTCAACAATAAACAGGAACAAAAGATTCTTTAGATTTCCCATGACAGCCTTTTATAAGGTTTGTTTACATTAATTCTTCCCACTCCGCATATTTTTCTCCATTTTTTTCTAACTTTCAAGAAGAAAATATAATTGCACATGAGTCTTTAGCCTAACTATTGTGCACGCTTCTCATAATTTAGAAGGTCTTGAGATCAAAACTCTTGGCCAGTGGCTTGCCATTAGTTTATTTCATGTAATAGTTTGATAATCTTTCTGTGACGGTTATGATAGCCTTATGGTGGCGGTTACGATGACAATATTTTTGTGCTTCTTACATATTTTTCATGATGTATCTGTGTTTTCATAGTATCCTTAAAAAAAGAACAAAAGAAAAAGAAAATAGAATTTGTTGGACCCATATAGACCACATTAGCCTACGTACAGAAATAGGATATTTTCAAAGTAAAAAATATTTTGAATAGGTTTCCAACTTACATAACAGTGAGACCTACCATGCCACATAAATACATTATTTTCTATTTAACTCTACTATTATTGAGATTGACAATTAAATATTTGTAGTTCAGATGTGCAAATTGCTTTTCTTCTATCCTTCTCTTTTCTTTTCTTTTTGTGAAACATTCGTTTTTAATAATAATGATTATTATGAAGGGTTGCAAAAGATAGAAAAAGTGGCAATTACCATTTATCTATAAAATTAAGATATGAGGGAGGTTACTGCACCCCCTCTTAGAACGCCCCTTCCTGTGGGGCCTACATACGATGCATCTAAGGGCTGATTTTTTTATGAGATGTTCTTCTCAATATGTATATCATCATATTAAAAAATTAGTTCGTTCTAAAACTTCTAACCCCTTCAAATTAACTTTTGAAAATTAGTAACTATTTAGTAACTATTTGAGGGTCAAATAGTTATCAATTTTTAATAAGTAATTTGAGGGGGTTAAAAATTTTAGAACAGACTGATTTTTTAATATGATGATATACATATTGAGAAGAACATCCCATAAAAAATCAACCCTTAGATGCATCGTATGTGGGCCCCATAGGAGGGGGCGTTCTAAGAGGGGGTGCAATAACCTCCCTCTTAAGATATTTTCTATTTATTTTATGTTGAATACGTAGTTAGAGAAATGCAAAACTTTTTTAAATAAAAACTTAGACCTTACCACGGACCACTTTTTTGCTCTGATCAACAAAAATGCATTAAGAATCTCAAAGATACAAGCACACATCAAATGGACTTTGACCCACGTTAACTACAAAATCTATGGCCGATGCTTATGTGGCATGGTAGGTCTCACTATTATGTAAGTTAGAAATCTATTCAAAATACTTTTAGAAGGAGAAAAGTAGTAGATTTTTTCCTGCCACATAACGTCTAACACCACTTTTATAAAACTATCGGTCCAAAAAGTATTATTGAGTCAAAAAAGACCCCCTTTTGTCCATGGTATCCGCTAATAAATTAATTTCCCTCAAGCATGAGAGAAGGTGATTTCGATTGAAGCTTTTCTGATGGCCGACCATCTCGAGACCACCACCCAAGGAACCCTATTCTTTAGAAAGCATTAAATGACACTCTTAGAGGGTGTTTGGCAACCATAAGTCAAAGTGCTTATGCTTATCATAGGATCACTTCTACTTTTAAGAAGTCAAAAGTTAGGAGAAATTTATATGGTAAAGAGCTAACTTATAAGTAAATAAGTTAGTAGTTTGTTAGAGACCATTAATTATTTAAGAAAGAAAAAAAAAATTAATGCGCAACTCGAGGCAAAAGTAGCTTTTCACGAGTCAAAAGCAAAAAAATTTGCTATGGATAAAAGAAACTTTTATACTTAAATAAATTATTTTGTTTTTGCATTTCATATATGCTTTTCTACTTTTTGACTTATATATAAGTAGAAAAATTACTTATTATTATGTTGCCAAACACTCTCTTAGAGTCAAAGTTCACCCTAACCTTGTGAAAGCCAAGCTGCTTCGCTCATAATAAACCAATAACAATTGCAAGGACTTCAACAAAGAAGTTAGAGGTAAGCTCCTAAGCCCACATAAAGAGCTCCCACAGCCTCGCAATTATGATTTCTGAGCATGACACCTACACCTGTCGTCCCTGGAGTGCCCTTAGCAGCCCCATTAGAGCAGATTAGCGGCTGGTTTTGCCTACAAATAATACTTTTCAGATCGATAGTCTTACAAAAGTGGTGCCCGACGCTTATGTGGTAGGGTAAAACCACCACTTTTCATTCTCAAAATTATTTTGAAGGGATTTCTAACTTACATGGCAATGGGACCGACCATGCCACATAAGCATCGGACACAACTTTTGTAACTTGACACTGGATGACCTTACGTTACCACGTACTTGTATAATTGACATGCCGCGCTTCTTTGTATCGCCTTTGATTTAGACCGTTGATATCCACACAGCCAATTTTGATACCTTGTGACCTCATTTTGGTCAAACAAGTTTGACCATCAATTTTGATTTCTAATGACCTCAACTCTATTTGATTAAAATAATATTATTTTTAATTAAAATATATTTTTAAATTTTTTTATAAAAAATATTAAATAATTTAATAAAACAATTTTTTTCTTCTTACCCCACCTTCTTCCACCACCACCACCACCACCGTCACCACCATCTCCCCACCTCCACCACTTCAGCACCATTTTCCCACATCCACCACCGCCACCCCACTACCTTCACAGAGATCAGAGTGAGAGAGAAAGAGAAATCGGAGAGAGATTGATGGCTAACGGAGAAAAAGGAAAAAAAAAAATTCAGATCTGATTTTTTCAGATCTAGTTTAGGGAGAGAAAGGGGCTAAATATAGAGTGGATTCATGTGAAGAAAACGATGACGATGAGGGTTTTAAGAAATCTGTGAAAAAAAAATCGACGAAAAATTAATTTCGCCAATGCTCGGCCTTGCAGAGAGGAGCACAATCATTGTGTGCTCGTTGTCACGATAACGAGCATGAATAAGACATGCTCGTTGATCCATTAACGAGCCAAAAAAAAGTTACTGGACCCTTTTTTAAGTTGTGCTCGGAGTTGCAGAGATGAGCACGTGCACTGGTGCTCGCCAACCCACCAAGGAACACGTAAGTATAATGCTCCTTGACATAATGGCGAGCACCAATGCACGTGCTCCTTAGTGTACGACCGAGCACTGTCAAGGTGTGCTCCTTGACATAATGGCGAGCATGATACTTACGTGCTCTTTGGTGGGTTGACGAGCACCAGTGCACGTGCTCATCTCTGCAACTCCGAGCACAACTTAAAAAAGGTTCCAGTAACTTTTTTTGGCTCGTTAATGGATCAACAAGCATGTCTTGTTCATGCTCGTTATCGTGACAACGAGCACACCATGATTGTGCTCCTCTCTGCAAGGCCGAGCATGGACGAAATCTATTTTTCACAGATTTTTTTTTCACCGATTTTCTAAAACCCTCCTCATTTTCCTCTCTTCATCATCATTTTCTTCACATTGTTCATTCTCTCTCTTGCCCCTCTCTCTCCCTAAACGAGATCTGAAAAATTTCAGATCTAGATTTTTTTTCCTTCCCTTCCCCTTCTTAATTTCTATCCGGCCATCATTCTCTCCCCACTTTTTTTTTCTCTCTCTCTCCTCCCTCTTTCTTTCTGATCTTTGTGAAGGCGGTGGGTGAGCGGGGTGGCGGTGGTGGTGACGGTGGTGGTGGGGAATGAAAAAAAAATTATTAAATTTTTATTTGAATACTTTTAATTATTTAATATTTTTTAATAAAAAGTATTTTTTTAATTAAAATATATATTTTTTAATTAATATATATTTTTTTAATTAAAATATATTATTTTAATTAAAATATATTATTTTAATCAAATGGGTTGAGGTCATTAGGAATCAATTTTGTTGGTAAAAGGATGAGGGCACAAGGTATTAAAATTGGCTGTGTAGATATCAACCCTCTTGATTTATTGTCAGAGTTTATATGGTAGTTTTATTGGAATACATCAAATACTAGGGATTATTGTTATAGTGCATGTACTTTTACCTAAGAAACACAAACACGGATTAGAGGGCACAGATATGATACGATACGATACGACACGACAAATATATATAAAATTATATATTATTTTATTTTTTTAACAACTAATAAATGATATAATATTTAGAAATTTTGTTGTATAGAGTTAGTGCATTAATATTGATGTTGGGGAAAGTAAAAACGTAAAAATCACAAAAAATGATACAAATGTCCAAGTCATACATCACGTGGGATATGCATGTGCTGTATCGGACACGTATCTATATCCAACACAAACACGCCACCTTTTTAAATATGTCGTGCTTCCTAGACTTTTACATATTTTACAAAGTAAAATTTTTGTCGATATGTAAGATGAGAAATAAAGTTACACAACCTGTTATTTCAGGGTTACTTGTATATACTTTATTTTTTAAAAAATCTATAAAAAAGGGTTTTTATGAAAATGTATGACTGTAGCATATTTTTTTAGTTTACCGTTTTGAATTTATAAAAATAATAAAATATTTTTTTTATGAACATATTTTCATCTTTTTATAATTGCGAGCTAGCTAGTAGGACTGATAAAGTTTGTTGCTATTGATAGTATAAAGCAGGGGTGTCAATGGGTACTAAAATACCCGGAACCGAATTGGTACCAGAATCGTTTTTTGCGGTTCCGGGACCTCATTTTGTGGATCCGATAAATTTCGGATCCATTTTGGATCTACCTATTTTAGATCTGTTTAATTTCGGATCCACCCAATGGGTACCCGGTTCCGTATAAAGTTTATAATTTTATAGTTTGATTTACTATTATACAATAAATTTTTAATTTTTTTTAACTTTTTTAATTAAAAAAAGAAACCAATGACTATTATACAACAAATTTCATAATAAAATAAATTTTATAATTGAATAGAATCCGATAAATTTTGGATCCATTTCGGATCTACCCATTTTGTGGATCCGATAAATTTCGGATCCATTTTGGATCTACCTATTTTAGATCTGTTTAATTTCGGATCCACCCAATGGGTACCCGGTTCCGTATAAATTTTATAATTTTATAGTTTGATTTACTATTATACAATAAATTTTTAACTTTTTTTAACTTTTTTTAATTAAAAAAAGAAACCAATGACTATTATACAACAAATTTCATAATAAAATAAATTTTATAATTGAATAGAATACGAAAATACAAATAGATTTTATGTGAAAAAAATAAAAAATAGGTACCGGGTACCCGCGGATCCTAGCGGTACCGGATCCGGAACCACCAATTGAGGGTTTCGGAACCGGAACCGAAAGGATCCGGAACCGCTTCATATTAACGGGACCGAATCTTGAATCTTTAAGTTCCGATCCAAAACCGTCTCGTTGACACCCCTAATAAAGCTGGTACAAGTCTTACTTGCATTAGGTTCTTTTAGAAAATATTGGAAGACTGCATAATTTAGAAGTGTTCTAGTACTCTTTATCGTCGATAATTGATTCTTTTTGTTTAATTACTTATCGACAATCGTTGATCATTTGGTGCTTGCAAGTCAGCATCTCTCTCTTCTCTAAGTCGGGAGGAGTGATTTCTTTCTATCGTTAACGAGGCTTCTTCCTACACTTCTAAGTGTGATGTTCTTCTTAATGAACCTTACTTGTGGTTGTAATTAAGAATTAGCCCATCATTAAAAATAAAAATAAAAATTCTTTTTTTAATTGGTCATTGGAATTTGTCTTGCATGTAAGGGTACTATAGTAATTATCAAACCTAACAATCCTCATATAAGGACCGAAGGAGCCAAAACGTACGAAATGGGGGACTTTCGGGGTTCAATTTGGTTCATACATGGCAGAAGTTGCAGACCTTCATCTACCTGAAGACGTTTTAGAAGAAGAAGAAATCGAAGCCCTAAATTCCGTTCCTTACTGGCCTCCCTTCGATCACGATGAAAACTACCCGTACGATCCGGATTCCGATGTTGATCCCTTCTCTCCTCGACCGTCCGATTTTGGCCATTCAGATCACTCCGTGCACAATCAGGTCATCTTTGAAGGAGACGATATCGAACGAGAAGTCTGTGTTGAGCTTGTTGGATCCGAAGGTTCAGATTCTGATTCCGTTACCGATTTGAATTACTTCAACCGCGAAGATCATCAGGTAAACCTAGTTTACAATTTGTTCGAACGTTGCAATGAAGAAACCCATATTATTGAACACCGTAGTGGTTCTTTTTCGAATCCGTTTGCTGATGATGATTCTAGTTTTAGGGTTATTGATGAAAATGACGAAATGGGTTCGAATTACCTTGAATTAGGGTTAGGAATAGGTTTGGATATTGATAGGGCAAATGGGGATGAAAATGATGATAATAGTGGGTTTATGATTGAGGAGTTTGGGGGAGAGTTTTATGTGAGTCGACGGGTGGAATTGGGTGAATCAGTCGAGTCATCTGCTAGGCGTGCTGTTGAACCCTTTCGAGATGGTCTTCGAGTTGTTAGAATTGGATCCGATTCTGATGAGGAGGAAGAAGGAATTGTGGGGATTGATTTGCATTCTGCAGATGATGAGGGGTTTGGTGCCCCGGATGACTTGGGTCTTCCACTTTGTTGGGATTGTCTACGTTTGGAGGATCAGAGAGAATCCAATGAAGACTTTGAGTGGGAGGAAGTTGATGAAAGAGTGGATGAGAGAGAGGTTTTGAGTATGGTGATTGATGCTGACGAAGAGAGATCAGTTTCGACCGAAATTCATTCAGAAGAAGTGGGTGATGAAGGGGAAGCGGTGATGAGAACTTTAGAATGGGAAGTCCTTTTGGCAGTAAACAATTTGGACAGGAACCCTGAATTAGAACATGAGGCCGATCACGATGATTATATTTATCCAGCTGAATATGAGATGCTTTTTGGGCAGTTCACGGAACATGAAAGTTCTCTCAGAGGTAGTCCTCCGGCTGCCAAATCTGTTTTAGAAAATCTTCCTTCAGTTGTGGTGACGCAAGAAGATGTGGAGAACAAGAGTGCTATTTGTGCAGTCTGTAAGGATGAAATTGCCATGGAGGAACAAGTGAAGCAACTACCTTGCTCTCATTATTATCATGGGGACTGCATTTTACCATGGTTGAGCATACGGAATACGTGTCCTGTTTGTCGGTTTGAATTACGTACGGATGATCCTGATTATGAGCGGATGAGGATCCAAAGAGCAGCTAGTCGTAACCTCTCAAGGGGCGGTCAGGTCAGATATGATTTTGAAATATTTCGTGAGCAGTAGATTGTGCATAATGTAGATAAGTTTTTGGACAGGTCTCTCAGTCTCCATCTTTGATGATGATCTTGGTGGTTATCTTCTGTTGTTGTCTTAGTGAGTATATGAAAAATATAAAATGTTATTGGATAGTACTCTGAGGATTTTCCTGTTGAATAATAATACCCATGTTTTTTTCACTTCCGTGACACATGGTTTGCTTGTACTTGTACCTGGATAGAATTGCGAAATCAAATGAAAATTGTAAAGATTTGTGGGTAATTTTCTGTCTTCTCTGCATTTCTGATTTTGCTTTATATTGGATTTCGTTCCCATTAAACTGTAATTGTTGGGGTCTCTTATTCGCTGATTTACATAGATACAGAACAGAGTATGATCAGTAAAAGGAATAGCAATGGATTGAATATAAGTCTCACTTTTGTCTCTTTTATATAGTTTGAATGATGGATGAGTGTTGTGCATGTGCCGCCCGCAACCACTTAAGAAGCTGTCAAAAAGCAAAAAAGCTTGTATGGTAACATTTTTTCAAAGTGACTTTTAGAAGCAAAAAAGTTACTTCTTTTTGGAGCAATTTTTTTTGCTTTTCTACTTCTTAGAAGTTGCTTCTCCTCGAATACCGTGTAACAACTAATAACTCATCATTTTTTTAGACTTATAAGTCAATAGTTTACCATACTAACTTCTCCTTATTTTTTACTTCTCAGAAGTACTTTTGCTTTTTTTTTTTTTTGAAGCAGAAGCATTTCTACTTCTGGTTGCCAAACGCCCTCTTAGTGAAAAAACTTCTGCAGTTTGCTTATATGTTCTTTTATGTCTAAATACTCTTTGGGCTGTAATGGTCATTCAAGAAAGATTTCCAATCTAGCTTGGCTTTTAGGCCAGCTAGGAAACCCATATTTATGAGTTGAGTGGAGACAGGGAGGGAGAGATTGGTCATTTCACCAAGAAATTCTTGGCTTTTTATCCTGACGAAGACAAAATTTGTTTTGTAAGATCATTTGGTCACAAAATGTTGGCATTCACATTGTTGTTTGTAGAACTAGAAAACACAAGAACAGTGTTAGTTTTAGTTTTCTGAGTGACAACAGAGGGTCAGTCCTTGGATAAGAGAATAGATCTCATATGAAAATGGTTCTAATCTTCATTGTAATAAGTTCAGTGATTTACATGACTCTAGGACATGTTTTGACCTTAGCAGACTTCTCTTTCTTCTTTCTGTTTCATTTCCTTGGGCTATTTAGGAATTTGTCCATATTTTTCATAGAATTTGCTTATCCCTTGATTCCCATAGGAATAAAATTCTCCTATACCGAAATGTTTGTTCTGAATCACAACACAAGCAATTTTCTTTTTGTGTCACCTCCAAAAAATATTGACGACAAAAATTATATCTCTTTTCTTCTCATAATTACTGTTGAAAATTTCATCATGTAGATGAGGGGGTTAAAAGTTTTAAAATGATATGATTTTTGGTGAGAAGATCATTCTCACCAAATATCAGCTCGTCGACCGTCTCCATGTTGGGGCACCACAAAGTTGTGAAAAAGGATTCTTTCTCTAGTTATTTATATCTGTATCATATCATTGTTTCATGTGCCAAATACCTTATATTTTCATTATTCAGATAATATTGTTTCAGCTATGTGATGGACAATAGGGGTGAGAAAAGAGACCTACATTTTCGGTCCATTATTATTTACTTGTACTTCATTCATAGGACAGAAACTTTTTCTGACAGATCCAACTCAACCTCAACCTTGAATTTAAGTCTATCTGAAATGGATTTAATGAGAAGACTAGTAGGTGACTGATTCATTAACATTTGATATTACTTATGGTAATTGAGCCAACATGAAAGCTACGTTAGAGGATGATTTCTGATTTTCTGGACAAGGGTGGTGAATTTCAAACCTAACCTGTGGGTTCTATCAACAAAGAAAAAAAAAAAAACCTAACAGGTGGGTTGAAATCCACACTACAAAATTCTTTTTATCTAAATTTGTAATCATTCTTTACGGATCAAAATCTGCATCTCCCACAGGTTAGTGATCAGTCGTAATTGTTCTTATTTAGTTTGTAAATTCGTAATCATTGCTTATCAATTCAATCCTCCTGCTTTAATAGAAGTCTTTTAATCTATTTTTTGTTTTTCTGAAAGGTCAGGATCTTGGAAAGCCAAGTTTTGACAATGACCCTTGATTGCAATCATCAAACGGTTTAAAATTCATTGGTAAATAATTAGGTGTTACTTCCTCTTTGACAGCTGAATGAATATTCACTGAATTGTTCACTTCTCTCCTATGCACTTTTTTGAACTTCCAATCTGTCTGTAAGGTTAGTTTCTCTTTCAGAGCTGTAAAGAGTAGTCATCTAAAAAGTCCCAGCAAATGAGGCCCTGCCGTGACAACATATGGATCAATTTCTGCATCTCCCACCCAAGGAAATGTATGTGCCCTAGGATCTATTGTAAGAGTGTTATTAACTAGGGCCCACGCCCTACTACTTGAAAGGAGGGGGTGGGGTGGGGGGCGCAAATCAGTTTGATGGGTGCGGTAACTAATAACCTTGTACACCATTGGCCATCCACATTGACAGAACAACAAAAAGGAATATGTGCACTTGTGCAGAACTAATTCATACTACTTGTAATATGTAGTTTTTACAAATCTCTTTCTTAAAAGGAAAAAATTGTTACAAAATACTTACTTTAGGGATGATCAGCTTACGTTGTTATTCTAATTTCTAACCATAAGGTTTATACTTTATATTGGCCTATGGGCCCACACAGAGATAATCCAAGGGATGGTTTTGGGTGAGGTTGTTCTCTTCTTCATGTACATCATTCTCACCGGAAATGAACCTATTTTAAAACTTGTAACCCCGTCATCCATTGATTGTAATTAATAGTAAAGTGAATAACTCAATCACCGTCGATTTCCAATCACTGGATGATAGAGTTACTAGTTTTGAATAGACTGATTTTTGGTAAAGATGATCTACATGGTGAGGAGAACATCCTCACCTAAAAGAAATGGATCATCTCCATGTAGACTCTACAGGCCAGCGTATAAATACGTTGTAAGAATAACAATGTAGGCGGATCCCAGCTTTACTTTTATATGTCTTGTTTTTAATCGACCACCACCACCACCACCACCACCACCATCACCAACAGCTGCACCCGCCATGATAGTCATACCACCATCTTTTTTATTGCCAGTGCTGCTTACACCTACAGCACGAGAATTCATCTCTTTCGTCTGGCGGTGATTTATGTTACATGTAGGACAAGGAACGTAACAAGTGCCAAGAATGCAACTAAAGAACATGTAATAAAGATTCCGAATCTGCTCATCATGGTATCATTAGGATGGTAACCCTAGCCTTACTCTCTCTATCTCCTCTTCCCTTTGTGTTATGTTATGCAGTTCGCAATTGAAGACAGATAGATTTATACTGTCCTACAGACTTTGTCAACGCTTGAATTTCTAATACATGTTCATCCAAATAATTGGCCAAGTAAATATAATTGTTTTGTGCCCTCTACTCAAGAAAAAAAAAAAAAACAACTAAAAATCTAATAATTGTTTTGCATATTGTTCAATTTGTAGCTGAAGTTTAGAATTTTTTAGGGTTGTTGAGTTTTTCATGGAAGACTTTGTTATATAGTCTTTGCTTTTTGGTTCAACTTGTCGAATCTAATATTTTTAGTCATATATAAGTGGAAGCTTCCTACAAATGTACTTATTGGGTACTCCAAGGTAATGTCTTGAATGGGGGTCTCAAATCTCAACTTCAATGAGATGGTCCACCACCATCACTGCCACTTGGCCCACTTCACCACCATCTTGTGATATTGATTTTTTTTTTTTATCTTGTTACATTGCCCTGAATTTTTTATTTATTCCCTTATAAATCCATACTTTACCAAAAAAATTTATCACAATTTCTGACTTCTTAGACGTAGAAGTGCTTCTACAATAAGTTGAACCACAATGATAGCTTAATGGTGTTAAGCCATGATTCAGACACAGACTAAGAGCATGTTTGTTTTTTGGCTGACTCGCATCTGAATCTGACTCGGTATCTGAATAAGGTTGAGTCAGATTTCAGATTGTTTGTTTTTTTACTTTTAAACTTCTGACTCAATTTTGAGTCAGCTAGAATATCTGACTCATAGGTAAATGAGTCAGGTATAAAATAGAGCTGAATGGGTGAGGCCTCTATCTGACTAGTCCTAAATGACGACTTTACCCCCGCGATTTTTAAAACCAATCGATCGAAACTTGAGATCTTCCACAAAAAACTCTCACCTTCTTCTCTTCCACATCAAAACCCTAGAGATATGAAACCCTAGCTTGAAGATCCAAACTTGCAGATCAGCTTCTAGATCAGAAATCCAAGGTTAGCTCGCTCATTATCTCTATCTCTCTCTTTCTCTCTCTAAAAATCTCCTCGACAGTCGACAGTCGTCCTTTTTTTTTCTTTTTTGTCTTTTAAAACCCTAGATTTCCTACTCATTTCGCGAATAACAACAATCTAATTGCTCGTTTTCGTATATTTCTTACTGCATTTACGGAGCAGAAGTGATAATTAAAAGTATTCGATTTGAGATAAAAGATCGGTGATTTGATCATTCTTTCTTGCCAGAATCTGCAGGTAGCTTTATTTCAATGGTTTGAATCTTCATATTTGTGTTATTACAACTATTGAACTAGTCTTAAACCCTAGATCTTGGAAATTTTTGTTACCCTTTTGTTCTGGTTTGGTTATGAAAAACATTCAATGCTTTGTTTTCTTTCTATTTTCTTTTGCAAAATTTTAAATGTCAAATTTTTTGCTTATTTGATCAGATTTTTTACTTAATTGATTTTTTTTGTATGGTTTGGAATTTGAGAATTAGGGTTTCGAAGATGTTATCTGTTATTATTGTTTAGAATGTGGGAATTAGGTTTCGATTTGAAGATGTTATCTACTTATCTATTATTATTGTTTTTACATAAAGGATTCAACTACACTTCCATATTTTTCACCATTTTCCTTCTTCTTCAATCTAGGCATCTTGTTGTGATCAAATGCTGATTTGTATAAAGATTTCATGGACAGAGTGGTGTTTTGGAGCTGATTGAACTTTGTTTACTCATATAACCCAAGAACTCCTTATTCGGTTCTTGTTATTGAACTGAGTTTAGATATATATAGAGTCTGGAACATTTTCATATCAGGTTACATATGGGATGAGTTAATTTCTTTGATTTGGTTTTGGGATATTTGGTTTTTTGGAGTTTTTAATTTGAAGTTTTTAATAAGGATGGAACATTTTCATATCAGTTTCATATCAGGTTACATATGGAGTTTTTAATAAGGATGGAACTCCTTATTCGGTTCTTATTGGTGATGACTTCTTTTTTTGACGAGTAATTGCACTTGCTATTAATCAAGTTCAACAAGTGGGTATAAATACATGTCTCCAATTCAAATTCTTGATGTTTACTATTTTCCTTCTTGAATTCCTTCTTCCATAGATAGATTGCAGCTCACTCTTCAGTTTGGAATCTCAGTAATGGTCAGTGTGTCATGAGCTCTTGGCCTGGTAACTCCAACTATAGTTATGTTTGGTACTGGAGTTGGTGCTTCTCAAGGTGAATTGATCAAAGGGGGCCAAGCATCGAAGAATGCACATAAGGTCAGCACTAAAGGTTTCACTTCTGTTTCTTTATTTTAACTATGTTTCTAGAAATCAAGATTTTGAAGTTCATATCCACTTACTTGGACTCCGTATTTCGTTGAAAGTTACTAATTTTTCAACTTCCCTTTGGTTTTGAGGTTAATAATTTTAAGCTACACAATTCAGCATTCATATCCTGATGTTGGTATATATTAAAGCAATCAAATTCCATTTTAGAAACATGCCAAGGTGAACTTGGGAATTAATGTAGTAATCTTTGAGAATCAATTGGAAAGTTTGGGTATCTTCTCTAGTGTTTTACTTTTTTCCTCTTCTTTTTATACTATTGCAGGCCATTTCATCACAATCCTAGTTTCTTTCTACTTAATAGTTATATGTCTGGACCCACATTTTTAACTAATTTACAATGGATTGTTAAACATAAGTTTGTCTTTACATGTGATTTATTAAGCCATAGTTAAAGACAAATAAATAATTGTTGGAATCAAAAGTTAAAGTCTCATGCGAAATTCTAACATTCCAATCCCAGCAGATGCTGAAGACTTTCTTACAGAAACTGAAGAGATGGTGCAAACTGGAAATCTGGTGTCTATAAATGAGCAGGTGTATATAAATGAATTGTTATGGTAGTGGAAATAAGGTGTTACAGTAGAACAAAAGGTTGTTTTGGGTAATTTGAGGTAATACTAGATATGCAGATTTTGAGTACTGTAATGGGTTTTTGTGGATTTGGGGTTGGGGTTATTTTGTAATTGGGGATTTTGAGTACTGAATGTATTTTTTTATAGTCCTAATTTGAATTAATTTGGTTCCTAGATGGCATATGAAAATGGGGTTGAAATAGTTGATGATTTTATATGGTATAAATTTCATTGAAGCTTTTTAGTTTTCAGTGCATGACGGGTAAAATTGTCAACAAAAAGATTAGAAAAATTAATTCAGATGAGTCAGATGAGTAAAAAACAAACATATTTGTTGTTAAGAAGTCAGATGAATCAGATTCAGATGAGGCAGAACAGCTCAGACGAGTTAGATCAGATGAATCAGATTAGTTAAAAAAAAAACAAACACGACCTAAAGCAAGAAACCACAATGATAGCTTAATGGTGTTAAGTCGGGTTTCATAATGAGCTGGTGGATTTCAACATGTCCAGTTTTCTCAAAAACAGGCTCACAGCAGTGATCAGAGATAGGGGATTCTCCAGATGAACAGCATGCCCGCAGTCTGGAACCTCAACCATATTTTGAGTTTCTTTGCTGATGTTCCTTGAACTAAAGTTGATTTCGTGGCACATCTGTTGAGCAATTTTCTTGAACTTGGCATCCTTTTCTCCAACAACAAACAACAAGGGCTTCTTGCATTGATTTAACTCTTCCCACAAGGACCTACAATGCAAACACAAATCATATAAACATTCAGTTAAATGAACAAAGTTCTGCAGTTCTAATGAGATTGGACGTTGCCGGCACACAAGCAGCACACTGGAGACATGAACTGGCCATACATCATTTTCTCAAACTAAACACATCCAATATATGTAAGTTTTTGTTTAGATGGGAAATGATATAATATCCCTGTGCAAACTAAGATGCTCGAAGGTGGTGTGAATGTGTACAAGGGTGTGCCTATTTGGCTTCTTGCACATTACTTATCCTTGCCAAAAAGGGAGAAAAAAAATTAAACAAACCCAACCAAATTAATATTTAATAGAAGTATATAAACTTACGTCTGCCTCCCGATGCTTAAACCAGATAGAGCTTTTGCTAGAGCATGAACATCATCATGCTGCACACGGTTGGAAACTATTTGCTCAAAGTGGGGATGGGATCTTAAGCTGCTCAATGAGAACAATTGTTAGTCATAACTTTGCAAAATACATTTGCATATCCAGGATACTTTCATCTTTTGCAGAATAAACATTCACTCTTTAAATATTGTAGACACATAGTTTGTAGATCATGGTTAAAGAATATTATGAAAGAAAACAAGGGAAAGAAAGTGCACAATCACCTCTTCCACAACTCCCCAGCATACCAGGTGTCCAGAAAGAAATGCAAGCCATGTTCAGTGAGGAAGTGGGCCCTTGCGTCATCTTGAGCCATACGGCTTCTTCTTCCTTCATCACCCTTCATACCAGGGCTTCCTGATATTACAACAGCACCATTGATCTTTATGACCAATGTTTCGGTTATGTTAGTTACCAGAATCAAGGTCAATAACAATTTGAATCTCAAACATCCAGCAAATACCTGATCACTGCATCTCAGTGCCATGTATAATGCGATCCTTGCTCCCATTGAATATCCGATAATGACAACTTTAGTATTGGTAATAATGCGAATTAACTGGCACAATAAATCTGAGATTATTTCACTTGACATAGTTGATTCTTGTCTTGCCTTATTATTGCCATGGTACTGAATCTTTGATCCACCATGGCCTGGAAGGTCGATTGAAATGCATCTTGCAGACGATGA
The DNA here is from genome assembly GCA_002174775.1 of Macleaya cordata. Classification (NCBI taxonomy): domain Eukaryota; kingdom Viridiplantae; phylum Streptophyta; class Magnoliopsida; order Ranunculales; family Papaveraceae; genus Macleaya; species Macleaya cordata. Next base: position 349,211 of record MVGT01001376.1, on the reverse strand, counting down.
AAGGGCCTTCATCACTGAACTCCAGTCTTCACCAGTTCCAAGAAACCCATGAAGAAAGACAAGTACATTAGTCTGCATCAGCGCAACCATGCACAGTGAGTAAACCCTAAGAAAGAAAAGATGCGTCGGACACAATTCTATACTTGAGTAAGGCATTAATTAGTGTAATTATTAAAGTGGTTCTTGTAAGGGATTACAGAATAACTTGTTTAATTATATATAGAGAGATTCATTTAAGAGATTAGTGGTAAAGTTTGAAACTATTTAATATGAAATTCAAATTAGACATTATTACATTAAAATGAGTTATCATTAGCTGGGAGATAGAAGTTCAACAAAGCAAATTAGAGCAAAGAGGTTGCCATCTCATGTGTCATAATTTGCGATATACTAACACTATTTTAATGTGAAAATCAACAAATCATTTCTTTCAGGTTTAATTGGAAAACAGGAGTCCAAAGAATACTCACATCTGCATCTGTTTCGATTCCAGTCTCGTGCACTTTGAGAGAAGCAGTGTAATCCTCGTGATCCACCTTCACCTGGTAAGTTCGGACTTGTTCCCCAGTGTAACTTCTCTGGATGGTTTTATGATTGATTTTGAAATTTTCAAGTACATGAGCGGCATCTTCTAAAGATGCTTCTACTACGTCACTATATGGACGACCAAGAATCTTTAATGGTTCGGTGGTAACATCTTCTCTAAGCCATCGATAAGTACCAAGGCCATGGGCTTCAGGTTGGCATAGTTCCTTATTCTTCAATCTGCATATTTCTATATGTTGGAGATCAAGATAATGCGAAAACTGAACATATGCAGACAAACTAAGGGTACTTTCAAATGTAGCACTGACAACAGCCATCTTATTCTGCTGCTGAGCCCACTTTGCAATGAATGCTGCATTTTCGAAACCCCCAACAACACTTGGCTTGATAACCTGACGGGATCGATACACAAGAAAAGTAGGTCATGTTCAAGATATTCTAGTGAAAGCCTTTACAATGCAAATACTATTTTGAATACATATGTTTTGAGAAGAATGAAACTGTGGTTCTTAAGCAAGACAAGACGTCCAAACCCCAGTGAATAAGGAGTCTTCTCCCCCTGTAATTTGTAGTCTTATTATCCATTTCCTAGTAAAATATTATTAATTGCAAAGATCACTATGTTACTTACAACAGCAACTATTCCTTGGTGTAGGAACTTTTCAAGCCTACTGAGAGGATCTCCTTGAATATTGTTGACAGTTTCGTCTAGTGCTACAGGTAAACCAGTTTCTTCACAAAATTTGATAAAATCATCTTCTAAATGCACAGGTTCCTGAAATATGGGAAAGAATGTAATAAGAGTATTACTAACCTATCTGAGAAATAATATTGATATTCATACCATTCTTATATATTAGGGATTCTAGATATAATAACTACAACATGAAAAACGCCAATCTCATGGTAAACCCTTTAATAAGACTATAAACACTTCTTACACCAGAAACTATTTGGCAGAACTAATCCCAGCAGATCATACCTCAATATACTGCAGGTCACAAAACTTTACACAAGATGCAAACTGACACGCTTCTTCATATGTCCAATTTCGATTAGCATCTGCACGGAGTTTGATCTGAAGTCCAACCTTCTTCCTAACTACTTGGATAACAGCAGCATCTTCAAAGGGATTTTCTCTGCGTGCAACCTGAAGTGAAAAGGTTACTCATGGAACCGCCCATATTACAAATTAAAGTGTTACTGGAAGCTACATAGAAATGATAATTTTATTATCTTTATTTTTGTTCTGATCGGAATAAAAATGATAAAGTACTTTAGCTCTACGTCATATTGAATCTACTTATATAATTAACTTATTGTATAGCTTCATGGCGTACGAAATATGCTTTTACATTTGGAATATACGATTCATCGTTTTTAACTCAAAAGAAAATTGTAGATTGGATTTAACTAAATCTTCTTTTATAAATTTATAAATTATAATACATGTAAAAAAATCTTCTGTGCTTCAAACTTCTCAGAGGTGAGATCAAACACCTTCTATTTGTGTTGCTACATGTCAGACACCTTGCATGTGTCAGTGACATGCTCTGAAATTAATGGTGCATTGAAACTGCTTTGTGCATCTAGGAACTTTAATGAGGTAATTTTTTTTTCATAAGCATAATTTAGATCACATATTCTTACCTTTAGCTTTATTGTGGTAAACCCTTCTTCAACTAGTTTGGCCGCAATATGTGCTACCTCCTCAGGAGTACCATTAGAATCTATAAGAGCACAAATCTGCACTCCTGATGACCTTTTAGTTTTATCTTCAGATTCATGTAACTGTGTCTTGGGAGTTGAAGATTCATGACTCAGAAGTAAATTTGATAGACTACAACCTTGTCTTGATGCTATTACATTGAGAATTGCCATCTCCAAACCACATCTAACACTTGGGGATATTGAATGTGGCTAAAAAAACAGCAAAAATAAAAATCTAAATATAAGCTCCACCAAATATGTTATGAACTGAATAAGAAAGTGCTGGGCAACAAGGTAATATTGTACTTTTCAATTGAAGTACACCAGATAGACTTACCGGAAGTCCTAAGTTTTCCCAAATCCAAGAAGAAAATGATCCCTTAAGCAAAGGAAGGAAATAACTAATTTTAGCTCCTTGGATCACATGAAGAAGAAACCGTAGTTGCTCCTCTACATCTTGCAGACTTTCTTTGTGGATCTCAAGAGGGGCAACCTATTGAAGGGACAAGAATATGAACCAGCAAGAAAGAAATGAAAAAGAATAAACAAATAAGAATAGGTTAAAAGAACATTGAAAGGAAACCATCAGCTAGTAGAATATATACTTGCATCCCTAAAACCTGAAAAGCATGATTTTGCAGATGCTTTCTTCTAAAGTATCGGCATGCACCTGTTCCAAAGCTCCACTAGATTTGGGCAACATTGTTTTTATTTTCTCCTTTAGTATTATGTAACATATACCATGTATTACTAGTTCTCTACCTGTGGTAAATCCGAAATGATATGTTTTGTACTATTGTATCTAGATATGTGATACTACAGATAAGGTACCCCATTAAACTCAAGGATATATGAGAAATGAGGACTTATTTGTGGTTTTACTCAAAAGATGACATGCCATTTTTTTTTTTAAAATCTGGAACAACTGAATTCTTAAATTCTTTAATATTTAGATCGAAATTAGATGATTAGATCTCCATACTTTTCAAACTCAAAATTTCACTAATATGAATGTGAAGTGATTTTTATCTGTTACTAACCAATCAAAAAAGTGCACAAATAATAAATGACTCAATCCTGAATCAGTTAAAACTGTAGAAATTAAGAACGAATTAGAATTTGAAACAGCTTCCTTCACCAGCTGGTTAATGATTTTAATAATTTAGAACGTGGGAAGAAGGTCAAGGATTACGTACCTCACCAAAACCTACATTTCCGTCATTAAGATATAAAGATAAAATGAACCCTTCTCTATAGAACCTGGCAGGCTTATCACCAAGTGGAGTTGAAGTAGGTGGAGCAGAGAGTTGAATCCTGACAGAAATCAAATTACTGAAATGAGTGAAGTTTATTCTTTTGGACATATTCTGGACATTTGGATTACTTTCACAATTTTTAACTGAATATGCTATGGAAAGATCTTAAATTCTACTAATAATTGATGCAAAAGAAACTTGCCTATATAGTGAATACTCCATTTTATGGATCTTACAGAGGAAGAGCTCACTGGATGTTTGATCCAAAACTGACAGCCTTGACAGGATGTTTAGTGCATGATCTGCTGCTTGACATGCAGATTTACTCAAGGTTCTGCAAAGAGGCACAAAATTTGGTATGGCAGCATTCGAGAAATTACCTACTAGTTAAAGAGAAGTTTTATAGTACAAGCAATAATGGAACCTGTGAAACCTAGCATTGTCCTCAATGCAGCTTTCAACTTCTATAATGCAGTCAGTCTTTGCCTGTTCAGATATCAATAAAGCTTTTTGGAGTTCCACTTTTGTTCGCGCGCTTAAATGATTCACACTGCAATTCCAGAGTTTCAGTGACAGTTAAAACTGAAAAGGCAAAGGCAAGTCAACTTTATACATCCATACAACAAATAAATGGAAAATTATCAAGTTCCGAATTTGTGAAATCACGTTTTAATAGCTGTGATTAAATGCTACTTTTGACTAAAACAACCAAAACAAAAACAAAAAACAGATTTTGAAACATCAAAACAACTAAGAAGATGATCATTCCATGTTCCTTTCCCAATTAAAAGGTCAAGTAATGTCAATATGCCTGTTGCAATAATGCCAGTATAGAAATAATTGCGACAATTTCAATTTTACCCCGTTCTGAAACCATCATATTTTGTTATGTAGAATTTGCGCCATATTGTATTCAGGGATTGTCAGTCCATTTATGTTCACATAGAAATGATCTTCATTACCTATGAGCCTCACACAGCTTGCCAATTGACATGTTATGGGAGCTGTAGAAGTACTGTTTTAGTATACTTGGCTGTGTCTTATCTGCGATTGGAACAAGACTAAAGATTGCTCCACCATGATTATTTACCACAAGTATCGTCATTGGTTTTCTCCGTGTCCTGCATAAATAATACAGCCATCAACATCTGCAATTGGAAGTAGACTGAAGAACAGCTATATAACTAAGTAATACTGCAGTGGTTCCTCTTCTGATATTGATGTTCCTGGGTTTATTTGTAAGTGTTACTACTTGTATGAAACACCTAATCTCACACGTTGTTTCGTATAGGTCATAATCTCCATAATACCATGCATTTTCTACGTCCTTGTCCTTTGTTTCTTTGTCAAACATGGGTATCTATTATACAACTTGCTCTCGATCGAACAAAACTTATTCTCTCAGCTTGTCAGACTGAGAGAATATCGTAAAAAAACATGTGGTTTGTACCAAAAGAGAGGACATAACATTACTTAATAAATAATGTTAGTTCCTCCTCCATGCATAATTCCAATTATGGCGTTTGATATTCAACAAACAGTTGACACTCATGAAGGAATTCCTACCTTTGGTTCAGAATTGCCAACCCATTTGTATCATGAAGGAAAGAAATGTCTCCGACAATGCAAAATACCTGAACATAGTCATATCAATGTGAATTTAGTTAGCTTTACCTGATGTGGTATAAAAAAAAATGAAACACCAATAAATATCAGAAGCATGAAACACCAACAATGCACTGAAGGTTGATTTGACATGTCCTCAACTGAAAACTAATGTTATGTCCTCATCCAGCTAACATAATATGCGTAAATATGATCGTTGTCTATTTTAGGAACTCTAAGAGTAGCAGAAAAGCATTCAGATCCAAGTTAACAAGTATCATCTCACACATGCAAATAAAACTGGATACTTAACTCGCTTATTGCATCCTACTGCAAAACCAATAGCTGTACTAAGCAATCCATCAATACCATTTGCACCCCTGTTCCCAGCCACTCGTATCCCAAAGCATGGTAACTCCCGGCTTGATATAATAGGTTCAATATTAATTATAGGTTTTGTCCAACCACGCCCATACATGTCCGCATCACGTATTACCATACTGTTTCCGACAAATAAAGCAGCATCACTTGGAAGCGCTTCCGAAAGTATGTGTGCAACATGAGGCTCCGTTAGTGAGCATTCAGATTGTATTTGAAATGCAATCTCCCATGCCACCTAGAAATGTAGCTCTTTAGCATAATTAAGCATATCCAACTTTTCTCAAAAGATTTGGGCCACACCGCAGGAAACAAGAACTAATCAAAAAAAAAAAAGAAAAGAAAAAGAAAATGAAAAGAAATGCAAACATCACTGAAATACTGAAGTATAAACAAAACCACTTTTAGAGACTCCACCTTTTCGGATGGTACACTAGCAATAAACGAAAGATCCCTTATGTTATAACTGCCAAATGAATGGGATGAGCCTCTGATGTAAACTAACTTTAGTAATGCTCAGAAATAGCAAAATCCCGGTCCATTTTTAACACGAAAAATCACATGAACGGTTGACACGAAGTAACAGGGTTTATTGGATGGTCCAGATTTTTCAACTGCAAATCAACTGTTCACAAGATCAGGAATGTTCGTCAGAATTGTCTGCACATGTACACTGCATGACATGCACACAGTTGGTCTAGAATAGTCAGACTGTTCATATTGTTGCACAAGAAAACTTGTCAGAGACGAAATAGAGAGAATCTTCTAACATATGAAAATAAATGTTGAAGCTTGTATCTAAGCTGCAATTATTCTAGACAAACCACTTGCATGTCTAATCAGACTTTCTACTCGTGCATGGTCCATGCATGAATTGTCCACTTTAGTGGACTTGTGCAAGTTGTCACTTGCATGTCCCATGCATAGAATCTTTCTCATTTCTCTCTTACATGACATCAGACACATTGTAACACCCGTTTTACTATGTTTCACATGTAAGAAAGTTAGTTATGACCAATTAATAATTGTGTTGGTTATTGCCATGTAGGCAGTAGCTATGTAAATTTGAAGTGAGTGGTGATTGAAGTGACATGTAAGCATGTGGTGTACATGTGTCATCCTTGTATTGGTGATGTATCTCCATAAATAGTGTACTTGAACTCTCATTTAAGAAGTGAAGAATAACACCATCTTCAACTATCTTTATACTATAAACAATTCTAAAATTTATCAATGTTATTCAACTTTACTAGCATGTTACGCTGAAGATGAGTTTGCATGTGTTGGAAGAAACAAAAACGTAGTATATGCTTCATATGAAGAAGATATAACTAAAAAGAAAGCATTGGCGCTGAATAAGAGAAAACAGATACCATCCTATTCAAAGCTTGCAGAAAGTCCCTCCATTTTGTGGTCATCCTTGGGAAGTGGACTTTCAGTAGACAATCAGCAAATTCAGTTATGGAACTTTGAATCCGATGAGTTACGATATGAGAAGGATCATAACGATAAGGATGCTTGTCAACCAAGATAAAAGAACAGGGAGAACAGACCTCTATCATCTGATTAATTCGTTTGCTTGTTATTCTGCTACCAATCTGTTGATATTGCAAAACAGAGCAGAGTCACAAATTTAGTTAACCATTGATTCTTTCGTTATCAATATATAGAGCATGACATCTCAGAAGAAGAAATCCCCAAACACTTATAGTATGTTTGGATGTAGACCTTGGAAACATGAATCCCTAGAAACATGAATCCTTTGGTTTGTTTGGCAACCAAAAAAGAATCCATGGATTCATGAATCCTTAGAAGCTTGAATCCTTTGGTTTGTTTGGCTGCCATTTAAAATCTTAGGAAAATCTCTATTTTGTTGTTTTAATTTTGTGGGGTGTAATCTACATTGAGTTGGGTGCATACATAGTGAATCCAGCAAATTCTAAGGGGGGAGGTGGGACTCCAAAACAGGGATTTGCTGGAAAACATGTTTCCCTGGGAAATAAGTTTCCAGGGATTCTTGGCAGCCAAACAGACCAGGGAAACATGAATCCCTGGTCCCCACTGAATCCCTACCTTGGAATCCCCCATCCAAACAAACCATTACTGAATTCATCCTCGATAGCATGGCATCTCAAAACAAAAATGTTTCATAAAACATAGGAACCTAGCTCTATTTTCCGGTAATCTGAGGTGCAGTTTTTAAGCGGATAACAACTTCTAGCAGATTATTTGGGAATATTATTTCCAATATAACTCTATTCCTATGGTTCGTAAGAATTAGTCCTCGTAAGTTGTTCAAATACTGTCATCACATTTTACATACAACATTATTCTCCGTCCTTATTAAGGGTTTTGTTTAACATAACATCACCAATGATTTGAAGTACTGAAGATGGCACAGATAATGAAGACATACCTGAATAATCACATCAGCATGTGCCCAACCCCTGACTGAATCTGAGAGAAGAGCATGATCAAGATGATCTACAAATAGTAATTTACCATCAATTTCAGAAAATGAAGTCAAAACTTTTCTAAACCGTAAACTCGACAAAATGTCAGCAACAGTCGGCCAGGAGAGGTGTTTAGCCAAGAGAAGAGCTGCCCACATCTCATTCTCCGTGTGCATGGCGCCAATTAAAAGAATCCCCTTGTTAGCAGATTGAATCAATTTTACAACCTCAGCAATTTGGCCACGAATGTCAACACATGCATGAGGATGCTGCATTCTTATGTACTTAGTAAATGGATCTGTACTTGATATCCAAAAGTCTAATCCTTTCAAGCAGCTCAAACTCCATTCTTGTGGAGTATCTTCCAATGGCTCTCTAAAGGGACAGTTAATATGTACAGGGCCATAAGGTGCATGGGTTGCCCAATGGACAGCAGAGTCAATCGTGGTGAGTACCATTCGCGCAGGAATATCATCAGTTGGAGGAGGTAGACTGAAGGAATATCTCGCAAATGAACCAAAATGGTTGACCTAAAATTCAAATATTAAAAAATTCACAAGTGATCATGCAAAAATAGTACATAAAAGATGTATTAGCAGAAGCAATACTAAAACTGAATCCAAAGTGCTCAAGTGTTTTCACTATAGAAGCTAATAAGAAAATATCACCCTGACCATTTCGAGCTATGAAACCATTGTCTGAAAAAAATAAATAAATAAATAAAAAAATAGAGGACATAGCCTTGAGGCATGCCTCAAGGCATGGCTATAGCTTCAGAGGTATTATATGGTTACTTCTTGTTTCTTCTTTAATGCTGTGTCTTGTTAAATATTATGAACTCATTGAAGATGGTAAGAGGGATTCCTAGAATCTTTTCAGCTTTGCAATTGCACTCATATGGTGAAATTTATAGTCTCAAATACCTGTTGGCTTACTGAAGCAAATCTAGTTTACATGGAATGTTGTTTCTAGTTTTTCTAGAATTCTTGGTACCACCTTGAGCTTACACCTTGCCTTTTGGAGGCAAAGCACCTTAGCACCCGAACTAAAGTTTTTTTAGGCATTGAATGTAACATTGGAAGACCCCTCCTTGAATGTATTTCACAGTAGTTGCTTTGCATCCCACATCAAATGAAGAAAGTAGAGCCTCTTTCAACTACGAAATATAGCACCAGTCCCATCAAACTTGTACTTAGGGGAGCCAAAAGATAAGTTCTATTCTACAATAGAACCGCACATCAACCTTCCAGCTCTCAAAGATGTCCTGGACCTCCTGGTTAGTTATGATACAAGTACACAACGGAACTTACGAAACCGAAGCCTAAATCTGCTATGGTTTTCTCAGCAATGCGATCCACCAGAAAGAATTGGTTTAGGCAAATATGGCTGTTCCTTCCAATCCATATATAGTACAGTAAGACTTTAAGTGAGGATTTTAAACTTCGTATGCGACATCAGACCCACAAAGTTATGATGAATCCCCATCCTTGATCGTTTTACTTGCCACAGGTAAAAATATAACTATTTGATCGAGTGGAAGTAAAATCAGTAGACTCATGATGCCACAATCACCAAAACAAAGAAAAAGCAAAATCATTTCCTTGTAACACATCCAACGTGATATAGCAAAGAGACAAATAGTGTAATGTTGATGAAAACCTGATTGATTGCTTGGTTTGCTCCAGCATCATGCACCTCTGGAGGACGATCCGCTGTGAGTAATAAAAGTGGTACAGAATCTTGACTAGCCTCCACAACCTGCAAATAATAGCTTATTAGAAGTTCTCAATTGAAAATTCCAAATTACGGCCGAAGTTATATATGAGAATGGATATTTTATCTGAGTAGTGGTGAGGATGATCTACTCACCATGTAGATCATCCCCACCAAAAATTACATCATTCTAAAACTTCTAACCCCATCAAAAGTTGGGTGATTTATGTGCTGTCCATTTTTATCTTTAATTTTAGACCAACTTTTGATGGTGTTAGAAGTTTTAGAACGAGGTGAGCCCTACAACATGTTGGCCAAACATCGGGCATTCTAATGTTGGGCAAGATATCCCTCCTTGTTATATGCTATGCACATGAAATCAATTACCAACCTAACTTGGACATATGTAATGAAGACACAACAGTCATATCAGTATATAACATAGATACAAAGCATCAGATAAACTAGACACCCACAATGATTTCCCAAGATGTTTGTAGTTTTGTACTCTTCCTTTAGTATTTTAAGGAATATGAGATATTTTCCTAAAATACTTCTAGCTGACTAGCTCATGTTAAGTATAGAATAAAATAGATAAGCTATCAAGCGATCAACTTCAGTGCAATGAAGCCACTGGAAATCCAAGAAAAAGATGGCATAAACTCAAGTAGCGATTTAACTTGGAACTATGCAATAAATGCACAGAAATTGTGTCGGCATCTGACATTAATATGGAACATTAGATGTAATGACCCCTCACAAATCCGACTTACCAAAAAGTAGAACAAGAAAGCAAACAGATAAACTAATATACATCAAAATCATATCTGAAGACTGGAAGACTTGCTTGAAAAGTTGTGATGGCATTAGTAAAAAAACCAGCATGAAATGGTGTCCTACACAGTAAATCCTTCAATAAATAAAGACTTGTTTGAAAAGCTGCAATGGCATTAGCTGGACCTAGTCACATGCATAACATCAGCCGACACAATAAATCCTTCGAAAACATAGTCTCCTGCTATGAGATCAATTGTAACATATGAATGACATTTATAGAACACTTAAAACTCACAGCCGGATAGAGGTTGGAGACTGCAGTGCCTGATGTTGTTATTACTACTGCTGGTCTGTAAGACCCTCTGGCATAGCCAACGGCATGAAATGCAAGTGAGCGCTCGTCAAAGCATGAAATACAAGTTGTAAGAGGGTGAGAACATGCAGCTACTGTAAGTGGAGATGACCTTGCACCTGGAGCAATACAAAAATACTAAAATGTAGAACGAATTAGAAACATATAGTAAAGAACAAATAATTAAGATATTGATCCTTGAGCAGTACAAAATACAAAAATGGAAAAGAAACAGAAAACATAATAAACTAGTATAAAGGTCAAATATTTTATACTACAACTCACCGTTAAACCAACTCGAGTGCATTCCTCAATTATAAGTGATGCCCATACAGCATTTATGTTGGCAGAACCTTGTAGAGAGCGACTCTTTTCACCAAGACGATCCAACTGAAGGTTAAAGATAGGAAAAAATCTATGTTATTCATGCCTTTTAGCAATGTTATACTACAAAACAGAATGAACTCCATTATGCTACATACATGACTGAAAACTGAAACAACTAGACCATGCTAATCACATATGAATAAACCCATGTGGTCAAGATGGCAAGTTCTTAGGAATAGGAGTTGCACTGGTAAATACATATCAGATGTGATAATATAGCTCTAATTCGATCTTCAAGAAAAACAATATCGCTCCAATGTTGATCACTATCCAGTAGACATGAAATCGAATTAATTTTCTGTAAACGAGAGGGAGACCAAAGAAATTGTTGAACATCAGAGCAAGTGCCTTCAGATACTTTTAACTTTGCTTCTGAAGGCAAGACGATACGACTTACACTAAAAAATTTCTAGTTAAAAATGTAATGGTTTTATACTTCCACATACAATTAACTGCTCATGTAACGGGCAAATACCATTTTACTTGTCAAAGCAATGGTTGGTGAGAGCCTGAAATAGAACTGAGAAGATTTTTTAGCCCCTTCCTGCAAGAAAGGTAACACTAAATCAGCCAGGCAACAAAGGATCTCTAATTTCATAAATCATGGCTTCCCGACATAATTTTTTTATTAGTTCTAGAGAACAATAACAAGTATGTTTTCTCTGAATAAATGTGGGAAGTAAACATTGAAAAACCAATTGTTACCAGGAACAACATTAAGGGAATACCAGTTGCAATTGAGTAGAATCAAGATCTTCTCCAACTTGTGAATGTACATTTATGTTTACCTACAAATATCAAATTGCTCAGAACAGCCATGTGAAGCAGCTCATACATAAATAAGTAAGATAGTCCACAAATTCTGAACCAATTAAAGCTTTTGCAACATGGTCCTAAACTCTGAAGTCGATTTAAACTTTGCTCTGTTTTGAGAATTAATTCAAGGAAGTCTGGCTCTACATAAAGAAGTATTGTAAAAATCAACAACGTAGAGAAGCTTGGAGGAAACACAATGATACTACAGAAAATGATAAACAAGTACGATAATAACCTCATAACTCATTCTGTCACAATATATGCGTGTATATATTTGGAGTGCCATATTCAAGACGAGAACAGTCGACAAAGAACATATATCTACAAAAGTTGCTCTACATGCTTGGTCGTCATTTTTCCTGGGGCACAGTAATTATCAGTGTTGAGAAAGCACTTGCTCTCCATAGCACTCTCACACTACCTACTGTGGCCCTTCATTCCTTCAACCTTTCATTTCCATTTAGCTTTACCTTGTGCCTTGACTGAGAGTAGCAGGGTTCGCGCCCTGCTTCTAATGAAACCACCTATGATGGATTCTTATCTTGGCTCAACGGAAGGTTAGATGAGATGGCTTTTTTGTTACATAGAACTTACAATCACTTGCTACATTATCTCATTTAATTAGTTAAAAGAAATTAGCATCATTGATTTCCATGGCCAAATTGATCTACTCCCCTAAATTTGCTTTAAGGTGAAAAGAAAGAAAAGTTTGTCTGTTTTCAAACTTCTTGTTTCTTATCTTAAAAAAATGATAATATTAAATGAAATTCTGCAAATGTATCATAGCTTTTAGGATGCTAATGTAGTTAGTTACTAGTTACATCGGATGATACTAACAAAAGAACACTTTATAATCAAAAAAAAATTGGGTCAAGAAAAATCTATATGCCTAGTGTTTTCTGATCTTTAGGATCTACACCCATGTATAGAGAAACAAATCAACTTAACACTACGGGTTAAATCCAATTTTGGAAGGCATACCATTTCAACATCCACCAGCTTAAGAGCAGAATTTACGAATTTGTTCTGGTATATCTTCTCGGAAGATGGAAAATGATTCATCGCCTGGAAATTAAATTACTACGGACATAAGTATATAATAAAGAAGAAATATGTAACAGTAATAACCATTTCAAAATAAAAAAGGTGTCCGTCCTTCCAGAATATAATTGAAACAGTAAGATGTACGAAGCAAGACACCATATGACGCCCACCCTGGGCAGAGAATTTGCTCGAACAAGAAACACTTATAATAGCCAAAATAAAATAAAAAAACAATGTAAGGTTCAGATAGAGAGAAAAGATTTATTGTGCAAATAATGTAACAATAGTTGAGAAAATAACAATGAAAACACATAGCAAGTAATACAATAACTATAAGAAGGCAGTTAGAAATAAGAAACCTGTACCATGTGAGAATTAATGCATAGATGACAAAAGGGGAAGTAAAGAAAACTAAAATTATGGGTCTCAGATTTTTATGTGATGCCCGAAGTGAAACAAATGACGAACAGGGAGTGACTCATACAGGTAACAGCAGAGAAGTAACATGCTAAACACCACATACCTATTGTTCGTGGGGTCCTATTCCAGTACTCCTAACCATCCAGTCTCAACGAAGTCCCTAGATTTTGCTACTATTTGGTCAAGTTCAGAATTTTTCTTTGTTAAAAACGAACCTAATGAGATAATATTGAATTGTGCACCCAATCTGTGATCTGCAGTACCATTTTCTTGAACTATTAAAAAGATGTTGGGAGTCTTTGGACTACTTCGAAATATGTGATGCAGGATACATGTATAATTTATCTTTTAGTTGGCAATAAGAGTGATTAGAGAGGATAGTTAAACTAATCAGGCTGATTTTAACATGTATGTAAACTGATAGAGATTTTACTATCAAATGTAGTAAGCCTTTTTTTCTTCTTAATATCGTAAGCCTCATAATAAGTGAAAATCATGCTTGTAAACTTAACATGCCCATTGTCATATGGACATCTCTAGGATTGTAAACAGGCATGAAGGGTTAAATGGATGTCCTTCTAAGATCCTCAAGTATAAATCAGATAAAAATCTAGGGTTTCGCACAAATGATTTATAACTCAACATTCACTTTAGTGCATTAAGGACTGCCAAAGATCTTAAACAGGTGTAAACTCATTATAGATAAGTAGCGTAACACTATGAGGATGAGAGATAAACCTCAGTTACCTGGTAGAGAGATAACTCCATAGACCTAATAGCTTTATTGATGTTACAAAGTGAAGCATCATCCCATGCCAATGTTGCCGCTAAGAGAGAACTGCTCCCATATTCATCCAGCTCAATCTGTTAAATTCTGAACTTTAGAAGAATCTACATGCATATTGCTAAACAGACGGAAGCACAAAATATAAACTAATATGCATACAACAATGGCATGGTCATAGTTATATAGGTTATTCATATACACATGAAGTAGGAAAAGCAAGGGCCCTATAGTCATTACCAAGTAGAATGAGAAAAAGTAATTTCACCTGAGGGATAAAAAAGTAAAATGCACCAGTCTCATGCCTCATGGAAGATGCTTCCATGTCAAAATTTATACCTACGAATCCATAAGCCCTTATCTGGGGTGAATCAACTGAAAAATATCTGCAGAAGCATCGAACAACAATCTGCAAATCTTTAGTTGTCACATAAACATCAAAATGGGATTCTTACCATAAAATTTAGAGACGTTAAAGCCTAGATCTACAAAGATAGCAGTAGTCTTGCATACACAGCACCAGTATGGCACATAAACTAGAAAATGGTGACACAATTTTACTGATTGAATCCAACACTAAAATAAATGTTTTTTTTACACAAATGGCACCTAGTAGATACATAGAAGACCTTGCAAGTCTTCTTTCCTAGAACTAATACTTTGGCATCTAACTTAAAGACTACTCAAAGCATGCACAACCTGAAGAGTATTGTTCATGCTTGCTTTAGCGGTTTGCAAGATATGATACTAACCGAGCAATCAAAAGCGGAAATTTTCTTAAAAAATCTTGAATCGTCATGTTTTTCAATGCTATAATTTGGCAGAACTATTTCAATAGGGTTTTGTTAACCACTAGGTATGTTCCTGCAATTGTTTTTAGACTACATCGGGCTACAGAAACATAAAGAAACTCCATTGGTTGTAGAAAATCTGTGGCAGCAAAGTTCATTCACTCTTTTTGTTGTTTATTATCTCATTATAGGTTCTTCTTACTCATATTTTTTTTTTTTTTTGAAAGAGGTAAAGAATGATATAATATAAGAATAAGCTATGTACAAGAGATGGGAAAGATCTCCAGTCCTCTACATCAGATAGACTGAACAATCAAATCCCACCAAAAAACAAAATCCTCAAAATGGAAGTTTTTAAACAATGACAAGTTTTTGCCCCCAGAAAAATAGCACTTCACACGAAGAACAGCTCCAGCTCCCTCACAGACAGTTCTTGATTGCGGAAAATGGTTTCGTTTCTTAATATCATTGGGAATACAATATTAAGCGCTAACATTTGGTTCACAACTAGATCAAGTACACAAGCCAAAATTGCAGTCACCCACACTGAAAATGATAACTTCTAATGCAATTTAATTCATTAGAGCACGTTTAACTAAGTCGATCCTTACAAAAAAGTGATAACAATAACAATCTTATATCAAGCAAACAGGAAACAAAAGAGAAAATGGTAAGTTGATTACCTTTTTATCAAACTCCACTTTCTTGAGGCACATGAAGAAGAAGAAGAAGAAAAACATGAGAAGTAAACAGCAGCACCAATTCCGGAAAGTCCAAGCACTCCACTAGTTAAACTCGAGTCAAGAGTCGGGTTATCTGGATCTGCCTTAGAAAGATAAAACTGAGGAAACACTTCCAAAGACTGAGGTTGACTGCATAACCAACTCCTAGCCTTGGGGTTTGGTGGCACTGCCACCTGCAGTCCATGGAACAGAACATCATCTTCTTATATCAAATTAAGCATGGCATTTTCATCATGAATCATCAAAACCAGCCTATGGGTAACAAGTGCATCTCCGTGCAATTAGTATTCGTTTAAATTACAATTAATTCGACCAAAAAGCATTCTATTTTTTCTTCCAAATCTGTTTTCCACTGTTCAGAGTAATGCTAGATGAACTTAATGGCTAGACATAAAAGGGCATGTCTTAATGGCGTGTTGTTGCATGCGCCCCAATTTTTCCTCGTTCGGTAAATGAGAAAAGTTTGCTAGATTTTTTCGATTAAAAAAAGAAATAAGAGAGGAAGTAAAAAAACAAAACCCTAATTTGCTATTTTTATCTCCATCCAACACCCACTAACGTATTTACCAGGTAATCCACTTTTCGAATTCCAGCTCCTTGTAATAAGGCAACTCAACAACTTTTCTCCTCAGAAAACAAAACCCATTCACCCATTCTTTCAATTTTACTACAGAAGTCACCCGATTTTCGGGTAAAAACGCCGGAGCCGTACTCCGTCCGGTCACCAAGACACGAGCAACCATTCTTGGAACTTTACGACGCACAAAAATTAATGTATCCCAAGAATGATCTTCGCTGTGGAATATATTTTTGTTACCCTCTGGTTGACTGTGGCGGTGTTAATGGTGGTGGTTTTCATGGCCACGGCAGTGACTGAGGGTGATGCTGGATGGTGTGTGACGTGTATCAGCAACGGTCGAAGAAAATATGAAAAAAAAAAAAAAAAATGGGGGCAGTTTTGGTATTTTAAAAATTTTAGATCATTTAAACCTACCCCATAAACTTTGTGACGGGAAATAAGAATACAATAATAGTCTGTTTGGACAAGGGATTTAGATGAGGGATTTTGTAGGGACTATCGATTTGGTGGAAAAATCATGTTAAATTTTTCCTCAAAATTCTCGGTCCCTACAAAATCTCTCCCTAAAATCCTTTGTTCAAACAGACTATAAAGCTTTTTGGCCCGACGGTTTTATAAAATAATAAAGCTTTTTGGGCCGCTCATGTTACAAAATAAATGCCAGATACTTTATGTGGCAGGGTGGGACCTACCACTTTTCCCTCCCGAAAGTGTTATGTGGAGGTTTTCAACTTATGTGGCAATGGGACCCACCATGCCACGTAAGAATCTGACATTTGTTTTGTAATGTGGTAGGGTCAAATAGCAGCGCTGTTTACAAAATCGGTGCAAATAGCTTATGTGGCAGGGTGGGACCCATTATGCTACATAAACATCTGGCATTTGTTTTGTAATATAGTGGGGCCAAAAAAGCAACACTCATATGAATATTACATTGGAAGTCAATAAAATAGTAAAAACGACGATTTGAGTTTTTTTTTTCAAATGATCGTAGCTATTAGAATACCAAACTAAATAATGTGTTCCTCCTATTCACAACTATGGAATGAATAAATTCCATGAAATTAGTCAAAGAAGTTGGATAATTTTAAAAGGACTGATTTGAAATGGCTTTATAAAAAATTATGTGTGTTACCATGCATTTTAGAAAAAATGAGGTGCAATAATTAAAATTTCCCACAATATTAGAAAAAAAGAAACATTAAATTCTCTCAGTTTCCCCTCCACTATATAAAATTATTAAAAAAGAATTTTGATAAGTTAAAAAAAAATTTACTAAAATGTTCATTTGTAATGAAAATTATGCTAACGGCTTCCCCTAATTAACTAGAAATTAAGAATCAAAATAAATAAGAAAAGAAGATAGAGAATGAAAATAAATAAATTTTATACCTGAAACCTCAAAACACCGCTTTTTGAACGAGGTGGCGGATTCAATTTCAACTTGTCGATTTCGTCCTTAATCTTAATGAGTCCATGATCAAGCGTCAATGCAGAAGGTAATGTTCTTGTGTGGCTGAGCTCCACCGGCAATAATTCAGAGTCATCCGTTCCCAACAGTCCATCAATTCCTCCTCCCAAATCCATGTTGTTGGAAATGATTCGTACTTACGTCTAATAATCTAAACCAACTCAAACAAACAATGCACCAAAATTTAAAAAAAAAAAAAACATATGACAAATAATTAATTAATGAAGATGGGCCGAAGATAAGCAGGAAAAGATTCATAATACCTTGAAATTAGGGTTTCTATGGTGGAGGAGAAGCTCGATCGAAAGCTGTTCGATCGGGAACTTGGGAAATGTCGATTGTTAAGTGTTCTATATATATATATAGAGAAGACTAGAGCTGAGAGTATAGTTAACATACTCCCCAACTCATTTTTCAATGCAACTACACTCATTTTTTAAAAAGAAAACAAATTAACATAAAATATGCCAAGTGTGATCTCCATGGGATTTGAAAAAAAATAAGGAAGAAGAATCAAGATCATATATAAAATATGCAACGTGATCTTCCTGGAAAAAAAAAACAAAAAAAAATTAAAAGGAAAAAGAATAAAAAAACATAAAATATGCAACGCGATCTCCATGAAGAAAACAATAAGGAAAATATGCAACTCGATTTCGATGAAAAAGAAAAAAAAAAAAAAAAAAAGAATCAAGATCATAAAATATGAAATCGTGATCTACGTGGACCACGTGGTGGGTGAAGAATTATGGCTTTCGATACCTGATCAGGTTGTCGATATTATATTATAAAGAATAATCTACACGTGATGTATAATGCTTTGATGAGATCCGTGGTGAAGATGTTGCAACTTGATGTCCCAATAGAGGAGATAATGAGATATAAAGCACTTTACCATGTACGTGCTATGCGCTCACGCACAAAATGATAGTTTATTTGAATGCGTGCTTAATTTATACGTGAGTGTAGATTAGATTAACAGCGATATACGTAACCAAGAAGTTGTCACACTAAATTGTAGGTGGTTTAGTGGTTGTGTAAAAAACATTGATAGATCAGTAGGAGGATACTAAATCCATGCAAGATCAGTTGCTATATATAAGAGCCAGTGAACGGCACTCAAAGGCTTTATTGCTTGATTTAGAGACCGTCGGTTGCTTCTTTGATGTGACCAAGAGATTGTTATATTTTATTGAGTATTTCAAAATACAATAAAGCTTTTTGGCCCTCCCATCTTACAAAACAAATGCCAGAAAGCTTATGTGGCAGGGTAGGACCCACCACTTTTCCCCTCCCAAAAGTGTTTTGAGGGGGTTCCAACTTATGTGGCAGTGGGACCCACCATGCCACATAAGCATCTGGCATTTGTTTTGTAAGATGGGAGGGCCAAACAGCAGCACTGTTCAAAATACCTATTATGTTGTGTCCCATTAATTAATTAAATAATACCTCCCATGTGGTGGAACTCCTTTTTGTCTCCTTTATGTTATTCCTTTGTCCCATTTAACTAGATTAGTTGTTTACACTCTTGTGTTACAACTAGAGACCCATTAGTCCCACATTGCTTGAGAAATCTTTTGAAACCTTATTATAAGTTATGGGTGAATCTCTTAGTAGTAAGCAAGTAATAGAGGTGGGTCTCGCGCGCATGAGGGTGAACTAGCCCACGTTGGGATTTTGGGGGCCTAGTCTGGACACCCATTAACCGGGCATGCGCCCGCGCGAAACGCGCGCAGGGAAGGGTGCAAATCCACCGGTTTGGGCCTCGCGTGTGTGCAGAGGTTAGGCTTTTGCGTTGTGTCCAGGTCACACACTTGTCACCGTTTCTTCTGCTCACCTCACATGAGACTAATGATGCTTGCGTCCCACGCGTGTTCCCTGTCGTCCCATGCGTGTCCCCTTCGCAGCAGCCTCTATGCTGCTGTCTCCCACGCCTGTCTGCTCCCGTTTATGTTTTCCACTTGATATTAGAGAAAGAGGGACGAAACTTCATACTACAGAGAAACGACCTCTCCTTCAGATCTTCTTCTTCTTCCCCTTGTATTGACTTCCTACACACCAGAGGAATACTCAAAGCTGTTCATCGGAGCTCTACATTGGAGTGCATCCTTGTCGAGCTAGATCGTTGTACCCTGGAGAGAGATCGTCTACTAAACCTATTTGCACCCGGATCAGTTCCGAGAGGGGGCGAATCTTCTCTTAAGGGCAGTGTTAACACGCCTCGATCTACATACTGTTCTTACGCTAGATTTTCACTGACTTTTTTCCAACAGAGATAATAAGATGATTTCCAAGAAACACAAATTTCCACCGGAAATAGATCCTCAGGTATCTGGATATCTTCCCCAAAGAGAAATTAGCAACAAAATGTAATCCACGACCAAGTGTTCCCTTGAGATACTGTAAGATTTGTTTCACTGCTAGAAGATGCACATCAGCAAGTGAATGCATGAATTGGCTTACCTGATTAACAGCGTATAGAGGTGATATCTGAGCAGGTCATGGTGTATATATATATATATATATATAGAGTTTTGGGTTACTGGTGGTGGCGGTGGTGGTTGTGTCGCCGTGTCGGCGGTATATTACTAGTGGTAATGGCGGTTGCATAGTAATAGAGGAAGAAGGAAGAGATATAGTGAATGAAACCCAGAGTTAATTGGAGATCAAATAAAATGATCAGTACCGTCCAATCCATTAACAGAAAATGGTTAAGATGACGGCACGTATCCTACAAACCAAACAAGCTAACCATGGGTTAGCCTGAGGTAAAGATATGGGCATGTAAGTAATTTTATGTGGTCATGTGCCTTTTCAAGTGGCTGCACGTGAGGGCCCAAACGCTCAAATTCTGGTCCCTCACATGAACCCCCGATTTGCACCCCTGAGACTTTTAGACCTAACATTAGACCGATTTTAGACCAAATTAGACTAACATTAGGCGCGGGGTATGATTTTGTGCGCAAATCTGAGTTCCCGTAGCAAAATCCATTTTGAGGTCATATCAGTTTTCAATAAAAGTGGGGTTATATCTTAATTTCCAATTAGTACGTGAGGTTATTTGCTGAAAAAAAGAGGAAATAGATTGTGTTTTGAAATGGGGACGTTAATCCTAACCGTTGAATTAATCCATCAGTTGGGAGTGGCTAGAATTGGTTCCTAGGATCCCATGTAAATAAAAAGAATAAATAAACAGCTTTGAAATTTTTTAGTGCCACATCATCAATGACACGGCAATAGCCTGCACAAAACCTATGTTCATTTCTCTCATTTAAAATAACTTAAATGAGAGAAAAGCAAGATACAACAATCACAGTATGGAAAAAGAAACAGATAAACAACAATCAAACAAGATGGTATTGAAGTTATATAGCCTTGAAGCTTAAAATGACTGCCTCGCCTCGAGGGGAGAGCCTCAAGGCGTAAGCCTCTTCCGACTTTATTCCACATTAGGTACTACGCAGTTTGATATATCAGGTCTGAGTTCACATCAAGGACCTTAAGAATATCTGTAGAATTATGCTTAACATGAAAACAACTCATTTAAAAAAAAGTCAAGTTTCAGAATGAAATGGTAGATTTCAATTAATCCAGTTTTCTCAAAAACTGACTCACGGCATTGATCAGAGAGAGGGGATTCTCCAGATGAACAGCATGCCCACAATCTGGAATCTCAATCATTTCTTTGCTGATGGTCCTTGACCTAAAGCGGATTTCGTGGCACATCTCTTGAGCAATTTTCTTGAACTTTGTATCCTTTTCACCAAAAACAACCAAGAGGGGCTTCTCGCATTGCTTTAACTCTTCCCACAAGGACCTACAATGAAAACAGAAAATCACATTAATATCCAGTTCATTGAATAAAGACCTGCAGTTTTAAGTGATGAGATATCACTACAATGTTGTTCCTATACCAAAAAACTCAAGCATTAAGTGTTAATTGATTGCACCAACTATGTATTTGATAACTAATTTGTACAGTTTCATTTTTTGAGTTGAAGGGCCAGCTCTCTCGTTAGCTTGGTTTATGTCACTAGGAATTCTCCACATACACGTCTTGCACACTACTTATCCTTGCCAAGTAAACAAAACAAAACAAAATTGAATAAACCAAATTCAATATTTAATAGAGTATAAGCTTACGGCTGCCTCCCGGTGCTTAAATCTGATAAGGCTTTTGCTAGAGCACGAACATCATCATGCTGCACCCGGCTGGAAATTATTTGCTCAAAGTGGGGATGGGCTTTTAGGCTGCTCAATGAGAACAATTGTTAAGTAGTAACTTTGCAAACCCAAGCTACTTCCATCTTTTGCAGAATAATCGTTCACTCTTTAAATAGTGTATGCACATTTGTAGATCATGGTTAAAGAATATTATAAAAGAAACTAAGCAGGGGAAAGAAAATGGAACATCACCTCTTCCACAGCCCCCCAGTGTACCAGGTGTCCAGAAAGAACTGCAAGCCATGTTGAGTGAGAGAGTGAGCCCTTGCATCATCAAGAGCCATTCGGCTTTTTCTTCCTTCATCATCCGTTATTCCAGGGCTTCCTGATATTACAACAGCTCCATTGATCTTTATGACCAATATTAGATTATGTTAGTTACCTGAATCAAGGAAAATAAATCTGAATCTCAAACAACCACCAAATACCTGATCACTGCATCTCAGTGACATGTATAATGCAATCCTCGCTCCCATTGAATATCCGATAATGACAACTTTATTATCGGTAATATTGTGAATTAGCTTACTCAATACATTTGAGATTATTTCGATCGACATAGTTGATTCTTGTTTTTCCTTATTATTGCCATGGTACTGAATCTTTGATCCCCCATGGCCTGGAAGGTCAATTGAAATGCATCTTGCAGACGCTGAAAAGGCCTTCATCATTGGAATCCAGTCTTCGCCAGTTCCAAGAAACCCATGAAGAAAGACGAGTACAGTATTCTGCATCAGCCCAACCTTGTGCATTTAGTAAACTCTAAGAAAGAAAATATGCGAAGGACACAACAACATATGTGAGTGTAATAGGGATAATTAGTGTAACTATGTATTAAGTGGTTCTTGTAAGGGATAAGGGAATACCTTGTCTAGTTACATAAATAGAGATTCATTTAAGAAATTAATGGTAATGTTTGTAACTATTTAATAAGAAATTCCAGTTAGACATTATTACATTACTGAGAGGGGGGCTAGCTGATGCACATTACCTGAAAATGGGTCATCACTAGCAGGAACATAATAGTTCAAAAAAGAAAATTAGTTCAAAGAGGTTGTGACATCTCATGTGTCATAATTTGTGATAGACTAACACAGTTTTTTAATGTGAAAATCAACAAATATCAGTTCTTTAAGGTATCATTGACATTCTGGAGTCCAAAGAATACTCACCTCTGTTTCGGTTCCAGTCTCGTGCACTTTGAGAGAACAAGCATAATCCTCGTAATCCACGTTCAATTGGTAGGTTCGAACTTGTTCTCCAGTGTAACTTCTCTGGATTGTTTTGGTATCGACTTTGAAATTGTGAAGTACATGAGCAGCATCTTCTAAAGTTGCTTCTACCACATCAGTGTACGGATGACCAAGAATCTTTAGTGGTTCAGTGGTAACATCTTCTCTAAGCCATCGATAAGTTCCAAGACCATGGGCTACAGGTTCGCATAGTTCCTTATTTTTCACTCTGCATATTTCTATCTGTTGTTGTTCAAGATAATGTGAAAACTGGACGTATGCAGACAAACTAAGGGTACTTTCAAATGCAGCACTGACAACAGCCATCTTATTCTGCTGCTGAGCCCACTTCGCAATAAATGCTGCATTTTCAAAACCCCCAACAACACTTGGTTTGATAACCTGCAAAGACCAAAATACAACAAATTAGGGCATGCTCATGATATTCAAGTGAAATACTTTGGAATGCATACATTATTCTTAAGCCAAAAAAGTGATTTCTAAGCGTCCAGTGAATAAGGAGTCTTCTTCTGTACCTCTCCATTTCTAAGTAAAATATTATTCACTGCAAAGATCACTATGTTACTTACAACAGCAACTACTCCTTGGTGTATGAATTTTTCAAGCCTACTCAGAGGATCTCCTTGAATATTGTCGACAGTTTCGTCTAGTGCTACAGGTAAACCAGTTTCTTCATAAAATTTGATAATATCATCTTCTAAACATACAGGTTCCTGAAACATGGGAAAATAATATATATATTAAAAAGGTTAGTGACCTAGATTTGAATAATATTGGTATTCATATCATTGTTAAATATTAGGGATTGAAGACATAACAACTTCAACATGAAGAACAACAATCTCATGCGTCGAACCATTTAGTACAACCAAAACACTTTTTACACCAGAATATTTAATGTCATAATTAAATGTACCTCAATATACTGCAGATCACAAAACTTTACACAAGATCCAAACTGACATGCTTCTTCATATGTCCAATTTCGATTAGCATCTGCACGGAGTTTGATATGCTGTCCAACCTTCTTCCTAACTTCTTGGATAACAGCAGCATCTTCAAAGGGATTTGCTCTACGTGCAACCTGTAGTGAAAAGGTTATTCATGAAACTACCCATATTACAAAATGTTACTGGAAGCTACATAAAAATGATCAAGTTTAGCTTTTTCTCCCGCTCTATTAACTTCTTTATTATATCATTAACCTAATTATAGATCATCAATTGTCTTACGTCATATTGAATTATACAATTAAGTTATTGTACAGCTTCATGGTGTATGGAATATGCTTTACACTTGAAATGTATGAGTCATTGTTTAAATTCAAAAGAAAATCCTAGATTGGATATAAATAAATCTTCTGTTGTAATACATGTAAAAAAAATCTTGTGTGTTTTAAACTTCTCAGAGGTGAGATCAAACACCTTCTATTTGTGTTGCTCCATGTCAGACACCTTGCATGTGTGTCGTGACCATGCAGTTACACTGTCCGAAATTAATGTCGCATCAAAACTGCTTTGTGCATCGAGGAACTTTAATGAGGTAAAAAAAAATTCCATACGCATAATTTAGAATCTTTTAGATCACATATTCTTACCTTCAGCTTTATTGTGGTAAACCCTTCTTCAACTAGTTTTGCCGCAATATGTGCTACCTCCTCGGGAGTACCATTAGAATCTATGAGAGCACAAATTTGCACTCTTGATGACCTTTTAGTTTTATCTTCAGATTCATATAACTGTGTCCTGGGAGTTGAAGATTCATGACTCAGAAGTAAATTTGATAGACTACAACCTTGTCTTGATGCTATTGCATTGAGGATTGCCATCTCCAAACCACATCTAACACTTGGGGATATCGAATGTGGCTAAAAAAACAGCAAAAATAAATATCTAAATATAAGCCCCACCAAATATGTTATGAACTGAATAAGAAAGTGCTGGGCAACAAGGTAATATAGTACTTTTCAATTGAAGTAAACCAGATAGACCTACCGGAAGTCCCAAGTTTTCCCAAATCCAAGAAGAAAATGATCCCTTAAGCAAAGGAAGAAGATAACTAATCTCTGCTCCTTGAATCACATGAAGAAGAAACCGTAGTTGCTCCTCTACATCTTGCAGACTTTCTTTGTGGATCTCAAGAGGGGCAACCTATTGAAGGGACAAGAATATGATTCAACCAGAGAGAGAGAGATGAAAAAGATTAAACTAATAAGAATAGGTTATAAGAAAACTGAAAGCAAAGAATTAGCTAGTAGAACATATCAATCAGACTTGCATCACTGAAACCTGAAAAGCATGATTGTGTCGATGTTTTCTTGTAAAGTATCGGCATGCACCTGTTCTAAAGCTCCACTAGATTTGGGCAACATTGTTTTCATTTTTCTCCTTTAGTATTACATAACATATACCATATATTACAAGTTCTCTACCTGTCATAAACATAAAATGACATGCTTTTGTACTATTGTATCCAAGTATATGATACCCCATTAATCTCAAGAATAGATGACAAAGGAGGACTTCTTTCTGATTTTACTCCACAGATTACATGCTTTTTCGTTTATCTGGAACAAATGAATTCTTACATTCTTTTAATATAAAGATCGAAAGAAGATTAGATTTCCGTACTTTTCAAACTCAGAATTTCAAACATAAGAAGGTGAAATGATTTTTATCTGTAACTAAGCAATCAAAAACAGCACAGATGACATCCTGAATCAGTTAGAACAGTAGAAATTAAGAACATATTAGAATTTGAACAGCTTCCTTCACCATCTAGTTAATGATTTTGAATAATGATTTAGAATGGTAGGAAGAAGGTCACAGGATTACCTCACCAAAACCTACAATACCGTCATCAAGATATAAAGATAAAATGAACCCTTCTCTATAGAATCTGGCAGGCTTATCGCCAAGCGGAGTTGAAGTAGGTGGAGCAAAGAGTTGAATCCTGACAGAAATCGAAATACTGAAATGAGTGAAGTTTTTTCTATCGGACAAATGTAAACTCTGGACAAGATTATCTTCAATTTTTTTTAACTGAATATGCTTTGGAAAGATCCCAGATTTTACTTAATTGATGCATAGGAAACTTGCCTATATAGTGAAAACTCCATTTTTTGTATCTTACAAAGGAAGAACCCATTGGATGTATGATCCAGAACTGAAAACCTTGACAGGATGTTTAGTGCATGATCTGCTGCTTGACAAACATATTTACTCAAGGTTCTGCAAAGAGGCACAAGATGTGGTGTAGCAGCATATGAGAAATTATCTACTAGTTAGAACTTTAGAAAGAAATTTGTAGTAGAAGCGATAATGAAACCTGTGAAACTTAGCATTGTCCTCAATGCAGCTTTCAACTTCTATAATGCAGTCAGTCTGTGCCTGTTCAGATATTGATAAAGCTTCTTGGAGTTCCATTTTTGTTCGCACTTGTAAATGCTTCACACTGCATTTCAAATCCTTAAAATGTGAAATCATGTCTTGATAGCTATAATTAAGATGATACTTTTTATTACAACGAAGAAAACACCAATAAACTATGAGAACATAAAAAAAACTAAGAAAAATGATCATCCCATTTTCTTTTTCCAATTAAAAGGTACAATCAATGATAATGTGACTTATTGCAATAATGTCAATCTGAACAGGTAATTGACACAGATTGAGACTTGAGAGATGATGTTTTTATGAGGCACAAATTATTATCACAAATGTGTGATAAGTCTGGGTGTGTTACCTATGTGCCTCGCACAACTTGCTGATTGATGTGTTATGGGAGGTGTAGAAGTACTGTTTCAGTACACTCGGTTTGGTTACATCTGCGATTGGAAGAAGACTGAAGATTGCTCCGCCATGATTGTTCGTCACAAGTATCGTCATAGGTTTTCTCCGTGTCCTGCATAAACAATAAGCCATAAATATCTGCAACTGGAAGAGGACTGAAGAAGTACATTAATTAAATTAGTTCCTTCTAGCGTTATTTCAAGTTGTGAAATTTGACATTCAACTAACGGCACACAAGAACTCCTTACCTTTGGTTCAGAATTGCCAATCCATTTGTATCATAAAGGAAAGAAATGTCTCCAACAACGAAAAAAACCTGAACATAGTCAGTCCCAGACTCATTAGGAACAATAACCATATGAAGGTAAGAAGATTATCTGATAGCTAAAGACTAAAGGCAGAGAAAAGCTGAACGCAGGGAGAGGGAAAACCCATTTCTGAACTGTTAATTGAACTAATATCTCAATATTGAAGATCACCATTTTCTTAAGCAGTTCTGATTCACCTAAACAGATTGATACACAATTACCGAAGTTTAAAACTGGATACTTAACTCGCTTATTGCATCCTACTGCGAAACCAATAGCTGTACTAAGCAATCCATCAATGCCACTTGCTCCCCTGTTCCCAGTCACACGTATCCCAAGGCATGGCAACTCCCAGCTTGACCTAATAGGTTCAATATTAATTGTAGGTCTTGCCCAACCACGCCCGTACATGTCTGCATCACGTATTACCATACTGTTTCCGATAAATAAAGCAGCATCACTTGGAAGTGCTTCCGAAATTATGCGTGCAACATGA
Organism: Macleaya cordata; assembly: GCA_002174775.1. NCBI lineage: Eukaryota > Viridiplantae > Streptophyta > Magnoliopsida > Ranunculales > Papaveraceae > Macleaya > Macleaya cordata. The sequence goes on along the minus strand of MVGT01001376.1, from coordinate 321,313 downwards.
GGCTCAGTCAGTGAGCACTCAGAACCTATTTGGAATTCAATCTCCCGTGCAACCTAGAAATGTAGTCTTTATCATAATCAAATATATCCATTTTTTCCTCAAAAAACTTGGGCCACATGAAATGAAGTAACAAAATATCATTGGATACTGAAATATAAACAAAACCACCTTAGATGCTCAACCAGTTTTGATGGTACATTAGCAATGAACCATAGATCCCTCGTGTTATAATTGCCACAAGGAATTGGCTGAACTTCTTGTGAAAACCAACTTTTGTAATCCTTAGAAGTAGTGTAGTAAGGATTACTAATTGGGAAATTAGGAATCCATACTGGTCCATTTTGGCACGAATAACCACATGAACAGTTGATATGAGTAACTGGTTTAATTGGATGGTCCAAATTTGTTATCTGCAATTCAACTGTTCACAAAGTTAGGAATGTTAACGGACTGACTTTTCATGAGAATGGTCTGCAAGGATACACTGCATGACATGCACGGGATTTGTCTAGAATATGGCTGCAAAAAGTAAAACTTGACAGACAAAATAGAGAGAATCTTCTAACAGAAGTAAAACAAAGGTTGAAGCTTGTATCTAAGCTATAACTGTTCTAGACAAACCCCATGCAAATACAGTGTTACTAGCATGTTCCGGTCAAGATGAACTTACGTGTGCGGGAAAGAAACAAAAAGGTAGTTAATGCTTGATATATCGAAGATACAACTAAAAAGAAAGCATTTCGCTGAATAAGAGAAACAGTTACCATCATATTCAAAGCTTGCAGAATATCCCTCCATTTGCTGGTCATCATCCTTGGGATGTGAACTTTCAGTAAACAATCAGTAAATTCAGTTATGGAACTTTGAATCCGATGAGTTACAATATGAGAAGGATCATGACGATAAGGATGCTTGTCAACCATGATGTACGAACATGGAGCACAAACCTCTATCATCTTACTAATTCGTTTGCTCGTTATTCTGCTACCTATCTGTTGAAATTGCAAAACAAGGGCAGAGTCCACAAATTAAGAAAATGTAGTATACAGGTTAAGAAAACCCAGATACATTTTATTTACTGATTTCATCCTTCATAGCATGGCATCTCGAAAAATAATTCCCTCATAGAACATCTAAACCTAGCCTTATTTTCGGCTTAATCGAAGGTTAATTTTTTCAAGTGGATAAGGACTTCTAGCAGATTATTTGGGAACTTTATTTCCTCGACATATTAGTCCTTGTAAAATGTTCAAATACTGTCATCACATTTTAATAAAACATTAGGGATAGATTCTCTATCCTGATAAGGATTTTGTTTAAGAGAACACCATTGACAATTTCAAGTACAGAAAACAGCACAGAAATAGAAGGCATACCTGAATAATGACATCTGCATGTGCCCAACTCCTGACTGAATCTGAGAGAAGCGCATGATCAAGATGATCTACAAATAGTAACTTCTCATCAATTTCAGGAAATGAAGTCAAAAGTTTTCTAAATCGTAGACCAGACAAGATGTCAGCTACAATTGGCCAGGAGAGGTGTTTAGCCAAGAGAAGAGCAGCCCACATCTCATTCTCTGTGTGGATGGACCCAATTAAAAGCAGCCCCTTGTTAGCACATTGAATCAATTTTACAACCTCAGCTATTTGACCATGAATGTCAATACATGCATGAGAATGCTGCATTCCGATGTACTTAGTAAATGGTTCAGTACTTGATGTCCAAAAGTCTAATCCTTTCAAGCAGCTTAACCTCCATTCTTTTGGAGTATCTTCCAATGGCTCTCTAAAAGCACAGTTAATATGTACAGGACCATAAGGTGCATGGGTTGCCCAGTATACAGCAGAGTCAAGTGTAGTAAGTACCATTCGTGCAGGAATCTCATCAGTTGGAGGAGGAAGACTGAAGAAATATCTCACAAATGAACCAAAATGGTTGACCTAAAATTCCAATATTTAAAATTCATAAGTAATCAAACAAAAAATTTACATAAGAGATGTACTAGCAGAAGCAATGCTTATAACTGAACCCAAAGTGCTCAAGTGTTTTCACTATGGCAGCTAACAAGAAAATATCATCCTGACCATTTGCAGCTATCTAACCAGTGCTTCAAAAGACATTCGAGGATATAGCCTCTAGCCATGCCTCAAGGTGAGGCTATAGCCTAAAAGGTATTACATGATGCCACAATCACCAAAACAAAGAAAAACAAAATCATTTCAGTGTAACACAACCAGCAAGATATATAAAAGTACGCAATGTTGATGAAAACCTGATTGATTGCTTGGTTTGCTCCAGCATCCAGCAGCTCTGGAGGACGATCAGCTGTGAGCAATAAAAGTGGTACAAAATTTTGACTAGCTTCCACAACCTGCGAATAGTATCTTATTAAATGTCCTCAATTGAAATATTCAAGTTAAGACAGGAGTTATGTATTATGCACATGATCCAGATCATTCAGAAATATATTATGTGCATGACAATTTAAATCCCGTATTGAAAAGCCAAAGAAAATTATTAGTAAGATAAATCTGAGTTTTTTTTTTTTGTTGGGTAGTCAACATCATGTCAATGAAGATCCACAATTGTCCAACAAAAATAAGACGTGAAGTCAATTAGCCAACTTAACATCCACAAAGCATCAGATAACTGGACATCCACAAGTATAATTGGCTGACATGTTTGTACGCTTCCTTAAGCATTTTAAAACAGATATGTTTTCTAAAATACTTCTTCTTCATGTTAAGTATACTGTATGCAAAAAGTAAAATTTAATTTAGGTAAGCGGGTAATCAATTATGCCATGTTAATGAAGACCACTAGAGATCCAACAAAAAGAGGAAATGGACTCCAGTACCAAACTTAACTTGTCGGTATGTAACAAAGGCACAAATTTTGACAGTATCCGGCATAGATACAAAACATCAGATGCAGGGGTCTCCCACAAATCAGACTTATCAATCTGTCAGCTCAGTTTATTACATATTCTATAACATAAAAGATATTTTTCTAAATAATAGGTAAACCAAAAAGTAAGAATGTACACATGTAAGCTAATATACGTCAAAATCATATATTGACACAGAAAACAAAAATATTTAAATAAATTAAGACTTGCTTGAAAAGCAGTGATGGCATTAGCGGACACATGCATATGAAATGGTATCCTACACAGTAAATCCTTGAAAAACATAGTGTCCAGCTACATAGACTGAAGAAATCATAGATTTCAACATGATATTAATCATACCATATGATATGAATGAGATCCATAGAACATTCAAAATATCTTCTGATAAAAAATAAAATAAATAAATAAAAAAGAAGAGAAAAAGAAAAGTTCAAAATCTCACAGCTGGAAGAAGATTGGAGACTGCAGTTCCTGATGATGTTATTACTACTGCTGGTCTGTGAGACCCTTTTGCATAGCCAACGGCATGAAATGCAAGTGATCGCTCATCAAAGCATGAAACACAAGTCGTAAGGGGGTGAGTAGAGGCAGCGACTGCAAGTGGAGAAGATCTTGATCCTGGAGCAATACAAAAATACTAAATAAAGAATGAATCAGAACATATAGTGGAAGAACTAATAAAGCTAAGATTTTCATTACTAATACTCACTGGAGATTATATTGATCCCTGAGGGAAACAAAATACAAACATGAAAAGGGAAAAAACATAAAGTTTGGATACTAAAAATAATACTCACCGTCAGACCAAGTCGAGAGCATTCCTCAATTATAAGAGATGCCCACACAGCATTTATGTTGGCAGAATGTTGCACAGAACAACTCCTTTCACCAGGATGGTCCAACTGAAGGTAAAGATATGGGGAAAAGATTTCTAAGTTAAACATTTTTATACTACAAAAGAGTAACAACAGAATGTCCACTGAACTCTATTATGCTACATGACCAGAAAACTGAAACAACTAGACCATGCTAATCACATGTTCCCATGAAATAGAAAGGGAAAAGAAGCTACTCTAGATGCAATTGCAGTTCACTCTGAAAAAATGGAGGAACTATTACCAACTCAACTGATCCTAGAATCCTACAGACATCTAAGAGCAACAAAATTTGAAAAGAATTACGTCTAGAAGTTTGAATCTATAGAATTAATTGACTAACCAATAAATGGCTTGCTTTTTCAGTAGAACTGAATCCAAATTTTATTCAAGAAATTATTTTTCCAACAATAAGTTTTTAATTTATTTGTTCAAAGTTTGTCCATCGTTAAACTCTTCTATCAAGAAATACAAACTCAATTTTCTATTATTTTTCATACTTTGTGCACAGATAATGCATGAGAATATACATTACATGCTCTTCTGATTATTCTGCCCATCATGGCATTTTGCATGAATTCTTTTGTTGACGATATTTATATTCAATTAACGGCTCAAGTGATTGGCGAATACCATGTTACTAGTAAGAGCAATGGTTGGTGAGAGCCTGAAATGGAACTGATAAGAACTTTGAACCCCTTGCTGCAAGAAAGGTAACAGTTAATCAGTCAGGCAACAAATCTCTAGTTTCAATAAACTGTGGCTTCCCGACATAGTATTTCTGTTAGTTCCAGAAAACAGTAACAAACATGTTCTCTCTGAAATGAAGTGGGAAGTAAATATTGAAGGATTAATTAGTACCGGGATTAAGGGAATACCAGTTGCAAATGATTAGCTCCAGTATCTTCTCCAACTTGTGAATGTACATTAATATATACCTACAAATATGAAATATCAAACTGCTCAAAACGGGCTTCTGAAGGGGCTACATCTAATGGATAAAAAATTCGATAGTCCACAAACTCTTTACTAACATCATTGCAAGTAAGGTTCTTTGTTGCTTCTTTAAATTTTAAAAGAAAAAGGTTTCAAGGTAAAAAGACTTCTACGCTATCTTCCTACAAAATCCCCTACCATTTCAAAACAAAAGAAATGGGTTGCGTGGAAAATACTTCTGTTCTAGTAACATAGTTACTTCAGAATGGACATAGAGCACTAATCACCAATAACAATGAGATGAAATCAATGAAAAAATAAAACAACAATCAATAACAATTTAGCATCAAAATAGTTTGGATCCAGAAAAATCTATATGACTAGTGTTTTCTGGTCTTTAGGATCTACAGCCAAATACAGAAATAAATCAACTTAACACCATTGGTTGAATCAGCAGCTATGGAAGGAATACCATTTCGACGTCCACCAGATCAGGCTGCTTAAGAGTGGGGCTTAGACACTTGTTCTGGAAGATCTCATCCGAAGATGAAAAAGAATTCACAACCTGAAGATGAAATTACAGTGAACATAAGTACGTAAATATCTCATAAATATGTAACTGTTATAACCATAGCATAATAATATTAGAATGGAGAACGGTCCCCATCCAGAATATAACTGAAATTCTAATTATAAGAAGCAAGATACGGTATGCCCCTGCAATCGTTGATCATACAGGGAACAGCAGGGAGACGTGACATGGGAAACATCAAGTACCCATTGATAGCGGATCTTAATCCACTACTCCCAACTGTCCATTCCCCACAAAATCCCTACATTGGTTCTGTTTGGCCAACTAATCAGATTGGTTGACTTTTGTTGGCATGGATAGAGATTAGAGAGGATAGTTAAACTAATCAGATTGGTTTTAAAATGTATGTAAACCAATAGAAAAAACATATTATGTGAACTATCAGATGTAGCTTGTCTCATAATAAGTCCAAATGCATGCTTGTAAACTTGACATACTCATGCGAGCATCACTACGACTGCAAATAGGCATGAAGGTTAAATGGATGTCTATTTGATCATCAAATATAAATCAGATAAAGGGTTAAACACAAATCATTTACAACTCAACATTCATCGTAATTTGTTAAGGACTGCCAAAAAATCTTAAACAAGTGTAAACACGCTAAGATAAGTAGTATAGCATTGAGGTGAAAGATAACAAACAGGTTACCTGGTAGAGAGATAACTCCAAAGTCCGAATAGCTTTATTGAAGTTACAAAGTGAAGCATCATCCCATGCCAATGTTGCTGCTAAGAGAGAAGTACTCCCATACTCATCCAGCTCAAGCTGTTGAAATGAGATTCTCAATTTTAAAAGGGTGTACATGTATATTGTTGCACGGACCAGACGGAGCACAAAAGATAAACTAATATCTTTACAAGAATAGCATGATCACCAAGTTCCTAGTCATAAAGATTAATCATATACACAGGAAGTAGGAAAAGGAAGCATTTCTTTTTCTTTTTGAAAAGTAAGCATTATATATTCATTACCAAGTTGAATGAGAAAAAGTAATTTCACCTGAGGGATAAAAAAGTAAAATGAACCAGTCTCATGCCTCATGGAAGATGATTCCATGTCAAAATTTATACCTACGAACCCATAAGCCCTTATCAGGGGTGAATCAACTGAAAGATATCTGCAGAAGAATCGATCAACAATCTGCAAATATTTAGTTATTTCACATAAATATTAAATGGGCATAGTGCCATAAATATAGAGAACTTAAAGCCTAGATCCATAAAGGTAGCAATACTCTGCATAGAACAGCAACAGTATGCCACATCAAATAGCAGATGGTTTCAAAATGTTATTGATTGAATACCAACACTAAATATGTGTCTTTACTTAATCACACCTAGTAGATTCATAAATGATCTTGCAGAACTAATACTTTCACATCTAACTTAAAGACTAGTAAAGCATGCACAACGGGATTATGTTTGCTCTAGCAGTTTGTAGAATGTGAGACTAACTGAGTGCTCAAAAGCAGAAATTGTCTTAAAAATCTTGAATTTTCATGTTCTTCAACGCTATAATTTGTCAGAAGACTCAGAACTATCTTAATAGTCTTATAACCACAAGGTATGCTCCTGCAGCTTCTTATAGACATCAGTTACATTTGGTTACACAAACACAAAGAAATTCCCTAGGTTAAAGAAAATCTGAGGCAGTAAAGTATAAGACTGTTGTTATGGGATATTATTGCTTTAGTGTCAATATAGGGTGTTCTTAATATTATTATGAATCAAAGTTAGGCTAACATTTGGCGGTATCTGCAGAAAAAGTCAACTGCAGGAAGTCTTTCCCTCTTTGGGGTATCACCAACTGCATTATTTTCCTGCAGCTTCTTATACAAAAAAGCCCAAAAACTAGTAGTAACCTGATATCAACTAAACAGGAAACAAAGAATTAAACTGTTACCTTTTCATCAAACTCCACTTTTTTGAGGCACAAGGAGAAGAAGAACTTGAGAAGTAAACAGCAGCACCAATTCCAGAAAGTCCAAGCACTCCATTCGGTAAACTCGAATCGAGAGTCCTGTTATCTGGATCCATCTTAGAAAGATAAAACTGAGGAAACACTTCTGAAGACTCAGGTTGACTACATAACCAACTCCAGGCCTTTGTATTAGGTGGCACGGCAACCTGCAGCCATGCAACAGAGGATCTAATTATATCAACTATCACATAGTCATAAAGAATCAAAACAAGACTATCAGTTAGATCTTAGATAATATGTTATTCAATACACAATAAGATCCTACAAATTCATCTCCATTCAATTTAAAGTTCATCTCCAATATTAAAATTGACCACAAACACATTCCATTTAGAGTTCATAAAACAAGCTACTACACACAATTGTTTTTCTTACCAATCAAAATTTCAACTGTTTGGTAACATTTCTTGTCAAATCAATTACAATAAAATGGAATTTAGCTAGAAATATACATGAAACTAATCTGACGAAGAAACGAAATTGATTACCTGAATCCTCAAAATGCCGCTTCTAGAGCGAGGTGGATCCAATTTCAATTTCTCAATTTCTTCTTTAATCTTAATGAGTCCATGTTCAAGTGTCAATGCAGGAGGTAAAGTTCTTGTATAGCTGAGCTCAACTGGCAATTCCGAGTCATTGGATGCCAAAAACGAATCGGTTTCCAATTCCATATCATTGGAAATTATCCTTCTAGTAAACTAATCAATTCAAACAAACAATGCACGGAAATTGTATAAAAATATCAGTTAAAAAGAACTAAGAGAAAAGTGCAATGAAGAAGATAGAGGATGAGGAAGATATTAAAGAGGACCTTGAAATTAGGGTTTCTGAGGGAGCGGAGAAGATGGAAACGACTGGAATTACTTGGGAGAGATTGATTGTTGAGAAATGGGAGGAGGAAGGATGATGATAGATTTGAGTGGGGGAGAGTTGTTCTGTTGGTGCGGAGTAGAAGAGGATTTGAATGAGGTGTAATGAAAGGATTCTGTAATGTAATTAATGTAACTTCTTTCATCATCTCTCTTTCTCTCTCTAAAAAGAAGGAAAGATGAAGCAGATTTAGAGAGAGAAGATAGTGAAGTAAACACAGCAAGGTAGTGTATTTAAGTAGGAATAGGAGGGAAGAATGAAGCTTTCAAGGTAGTTGAAATAAAAGACTTCGAGAGACAAGAATTGAATCAGTTAAAACATAAAAAAATTATGCAGCGTGATATGTGTTGTGTAATAAAAAACACTCTGTGGTGGGTCCATCATCCGATTCTGATAACGGCCAATTTCACGCCCAAGCCCCACTCAACTTCGTGCCTAATCGGGGTTGCTCCGGGCCGGGCTCACTTTGGGATTCGATTCGTTCTGCTTGAGAGTGCTTGACCATCCCGATCATGATAAGTTCGCCAATAATTCGCGAACGGGACGTATCAAAACCGAATCGAATAACCGAACTATTCAACGAGTCGAAATAATTTGCGCATTTTTAAAAGTCCTCGAATAATTCTCGAATCCAAAACTAATTTTTAAATATACTTTTAATTTTTTTTTTTTAAAAAAAATCCTAGTTATTGTTACATTGAGATTATGTTAACAGTTAACACATTGCATTTGTTCTGTTTTGATGTATGTTGCTCTTATTTTTATTTTCTTTTTTCTTCTCACAGTTGACACATTGCATTTGTAGTTATCCATCAATACTTAGTTATAATTTTTCATGGGATGATATAAAAAATTAATTCACATGTCTAATTGATTTTACATACTCTTGTACATTTGGATTTTATTAATTGAGTATAATTTCAGTTGGAGACTTGTTGAATTGGTACTATTACTATTGTAGTTTATGATATGATATAATATTTTTTTTATCATAAGATATAATATTTTTAGACATGGTACTTGTACATATATCCAAATTTTTAAGCTAATTTTTTAAAGGATCATCCGAACTATACTCGAATTATTCCCGAACTGCATTTTTACCAAACTCCGATTATTTGACCGGATATTTGACATAATTTTTCGTCTATGAATTCGAATAATTCCCGAAAGATTCCGGAACTGAACTTTTGCGGAACACCGAATTACTAACTATGATCATGATATATTTGAAGGGTCGTGTTTATAAGGTTATTTTTTAAAGAGTAGATTTGCAAGTTAGAGATCTTCAAATCAATTGATTTTTGGTAGATATAATAGTACTATTATTTTTAAAATATCCACAAAAAATCAGCTCAATTAGAGATATCTAACCCTCCAAACAAATCACTTTAAATGTCAGCCATTCATTCACACTATTAAAGTCTAGATTAAGTGATCGTAGTGTTAGAGGGTGCTAGAGATCTCCTATTGAACTGATTTTTTTTTAATATAATCCAAATAGTATAAATACTATACATATAAAAAAAATCAACTCATTTGGACAAATTTATGGAACTAAACAAAACACAAAACCTTAAAACTTATCATGTGCTCTAAGGTTAACAAAATCCATATTTGAAATGATTTGTGGGGTCCCATATTCAATATCATGATCCGATCATATTTGAAAGACTGAAGACTTTTAGAGTCTTGACTCTTAACTATTAGGGCAATTATAGTGGGATCCTCAAATTCGAATTTAGGGGATTGATAACCACAATGGGGATCTTTAGAATTTGAGAATCTAAACATTGAATTTGTAAATAAATAGGAAAAAAGAGAGATTAGAGGAGTGAGGAAAAAAACTCTTTATGGAAAAAATGGTGGTGTTTTGAGGATGGACACTCCATCGATCCCTCAAAGACGACCTCAAATTTAAGGCGAAGTTGGACGGTTTAAGGATTTGAGGTACCCACTATAGGGCTCCAAACCTCAACTTTTCTTAAAATTGAGGGTTTAAGGATAAGTAACCAGAACGAGAGCAAGAGTACCAGAGCGACTAATTAAAAATGTTCTTAATTTTAAAATGCCTTAAGAATAAGAGCGTCTATTCCGAAACTGAAGCAATAAGTTCCAGAGCGGAAGTATAATCTCTATACCACGGGTCTGATATGAGGTGAGTATGGTGCTTGCCCTTGTATAGAAAAATGGTGTAGTGGCCTTCTTGGGGGCTTGGGTCAGGCTCTAGGCTTGATTTCAAAACTGTAAACTAAGCCCACTCATCCAAAACTTCAGGTTGGGTCAAATTAGTATCCAACTTAGCCTAGTCATAGGGTCAATTTAGCCGTCGGCTTGGGCCTACGGGCAAAGTCATTATTTGATTAATGATCACTAAGATTTGGACTCAATAGAATTTGATCAATTTTTTTTTTTTGTTTGTGTATCATTATGGTGGAGAACAAAAATTAAAAGTTTGCATCTATTAGGTTAGTATAAATTCAAAAAGAGAAATTATATTAGCAAGCACCAAAAAGTTGGTGGCGGCCTGGCAGGCTCCAGTGCTCCACCAGGACCAAATCATGTGTTGGTTAGGGGAACCGAGCACCTACGTAAATCAAACAATTTTGATTACTAAATCTTCGTCCATTAAACACTAAACTTCACCCTCTCCCTTTTCACGTTTTAAACTGATAAAAATGGAGAGAGAGAAGAAGAAGAAAATAATGAATCAACGATGGATGATAAGGAGGAAAATCACCTAGCTCTAACATTCTGCGCCCTTTTTCCTTTTTCATCTTCTTGTTTGCCGTAGTTTTAATGAGATCGATGTTAACAAGTATTGAACCTGATTTTAAACTATCATCAATAACATGTACTACTAGTCGTACCAACTCGCACATGCGAGCATTATTTCAACTCAAAAAATACAAAATCAAAATGTGATATGCAATTTTATATTAAACTAAAAATATATTAAATTGATGTTGCAATACTGAAAAATAATGTGATGAATGATAGTCTTTACATGCATGATTAGTAGACCCAATTCCCTCTAGGTATGCATGCAAGCTTGAAAACCTCAATTTTTTTAAAGTGATTTGACTTTGTGGATGCAACACTAGAAATCCTTGACAATATATATTTTTTTTTTGTTCGCGGTTCAAACCAATTTGATTTATGTACATTAGTGAAACTTATTTGATCTCCCGCCACCATGTGTTTAGGTGAGCGCTTTTAAAATTCCCATTCCAAAATAAAAATTTATCTACCCCAACAGCCGTCTAATACCGGAATCCATTATCCAAGGTTTGGATCTACATCTCTAAGAACCACATCTCTAAGCACCTAAAAGTGATAGAACCTTCGAATATCATAAGTTTCTGGTTCTACCCACAATAGGTTCTACAAAAAAAAAATACATTTACGCAGGTTAATTATTATTTATAAGTGCAAATTATGAAAGTGTAGAAATCATATATTTACCGTAAGATTTACTTGTAAGAATCTTTAAACATAGATCTAGGCATGCTGATTTACTGAATATATAAATAGTAGAGTTGATCGTCGTACCTGAGTTAATCGCAGAAGTCCAATGGAGGCTTTCACCAAAGAGGAACCTACAACCCTTATGCCTTTAGCAGATGATGGGGCTCAGATTGCATGAGGCTAAGAGTTGACCTCCTCTCTATTTATAAACTGTAACCCTAGATTTTCCTAACCCATCAAGGAAACTAGAATTTTAGAGAATCTACACTTACCAAATATATTAGGATTACCACCCAACCAAGAAACCTTAATTCCTTAAACACTTAGTCCCTTCTATTCACACATGTGAGACCACACCATTTCTAATTAATACATAATGGCAATTTTCCAGACTGATTAGGGAAATATATGTTGTACTATGGGCCACAATCTTACATTACTTTCCTATTTTTTACAACCTGCAGTAAGTTTAGCATTATTTTATAAAAACAATACTATTAACGGCTACTAATGATAAAAAAAGGACGACGAAGATGATTTTTTATTTTTTATTTTCCCAAGAAACAGATAATAAGTGAAAAAAGAAAAAAGCATACACCTTTATTATCCACAATGTTAGTGGATCAAGACCTTCCAGGTAAGTATACGTAAGCACGTTTTATATAAACACCCGTGTACGTTAGCATTACTGTTCTAAAAAATGCACTAATCCATTACATAGATTTTAAAAGAGAAAAAATTAGAAAGCCAGCTACACACCTAACTCTTCTATTAAAGGAAGCATGGATTTTGATTACCCGTATACGACAATGTTATTCAATACTTGAAAATGAAACACACTAATTCAACAACAAATATTATTTGCAAATGAGCAGAGATATTGCAACACTATTGCAACATATTTTTTGTAGGGTCCACATAAAGATGATTCAAAGTCTGATTTTTTGTGAAGATGTTCTCCTTAAGATCATCATATCAAAAAATTAGTTCATTATAAGTGAAGCTGTTCTTATCACCAAGTAGAGTATCATATTCGAAATTCAACTCATTCTAAATTAAATCTAACCTCCTAAAATCAGCCTTTAGAAATTTGACATATTTTAAATTGTTTTCTCAACTGTTCGTTTTTTATAGATGATTTAGAATGGGTTAATTTTAGGGTACGATGATCTACATGGTAAAAATAACACCATCATCTAAAATTAGACAGATCATTCCATGTAGACCTCACAAAATGTGTGACTTGGATGGAGTTGAATAAAGTACGCGTGGGGCTTAATAAGCCGCCCCTCATTTGCAATTTTTTAACTGCCCAAGTTGACATGCATATGCTTTGGTGTGTGATTATGTAAGTGCAAATTAACATCTGTACTAATTTGTTGTGAGCTTACGTGAATTTAGTGTAAAAAAGTGTGAATATTGGCATTTTGTAAAATAATAATTAGTTTGTAAGTGCCAGCTAGTTTAGTGGTAAAATATGTTATTTTTTATAGCACAGACCTATAGGATCAAATTCGACTTACACAAAGTAAATTAGAAAATCCGGTGCGAACGAGTTCTCTTTATTATTAATGGTTGATCATCCGGTGCTTGCAAATTGGTGGTTTTCCTCTCTCTTTTCTCTGCCCATTAAGGCTAACCCTTTCTCTACCATCTAATGACGTTTTATTCTATAATGTCCTTACTTATACTTGTAATTGAATAATAATTCTATCATAAAAAATGAATAATTTATCTTATGTAGATTAAATATTCATGAGTTAGACCCATTCATTGATCTTATTACCCATCAAAATAGTCTAAACATACAGAGAGAGAGAGAGAGAGAGAGAGAGAGAGAGAGAGAGAGAGGAGCGTATCCACTCTAAAACCAGCAATCTCTTAAGGTCTCAATATGAATTCATAAGAGAGAGACCAAAGAGGGGAGATATGACAATTGGGTTGGATTAGTGGGTCAAGTGGAGACAAAAGAACACAAAAGTAAAGGGTACCCACGACGAAATTGTAAGCAACATTCCATTCCATTCCATCCATGATGGGGTAAATAAGAAGCTCAAACTGAGAGAGAGAGATAGAGAAATAAAAGAGAGAGAGAGAGAGAGAACAGAACTGGCTTTTGGTTGAGTTGACGGGTCAATTATCAATCGGTCCGGTGACGCAATGGCGCACCCTTCACCCGACACCCACGCGCGTCTTTTAGCGGGTCCCTATGTTATTTGTCTATCCATTCCTGCACGAGTCGCGACCGTGGCGTCGTTGCATCCCTCCGCTTCCATGCTTCTCTTCTCTATCAATCTATCCCTCAACACTTCTTATTTTATGTTTGAATCGACTGTGTTAGACGATCCAAAACCAAAACTTTGTGATGTTAAAATGAGTTGACTCACGAGTTAGAACGAGTCCTTCCAATCAGTGTTGGATTTGATTGATACAGAAATGACTCGGTTTGAGTGAGTCGACTCGGTATCGTTTCCCATTTCTAAAATACCATGCAATGAAATTGTTAAGGTTCATGTTCAAATCTTCTGCTCATGTCAAATATATTTTATTTTCAAAATCATTAGTAGTTGGATTTTAGTGATGAATTAGTTGGGGATATGGACCCCGAGATATTGATTATATTCACAAAAGCAAATTTTTTCTCCCACAATTATTGAAGATTTTTTGTTTTTAAACACAATTTGAAACGTTCTTATATATTATTATGCATGTAAAAATGCTTTTCCTAAAAAGTAAATAAGTAATAAACAATTGTTGAATGTGACTTATTTGAATACTTTTATAGTTTTACCTCTTGACTGTGCCAGTTAGATTTTTAAGGTAATTCAATTGAGTATTTAACTTAAGAGTTGCGTTGAACTTGAGACGAAAGTTTGACTCAATGTACAATCTAGTTTCTAAATTTGAAGGTTCATGCACGATTTCTAAACTTGAAGGTTTTTGCACAATTTAAAAACAGATTTAGATACCTAAAATATATATATGTTCATACGCGCCTATGTATTACTAGTAATCCCAAGTCCCATAACCGCACAGTTACCCTAGCCCATGGGTCTTACATGAAGATTATTCAAGGGTTGTTGTTTGGTGAGGATGTTTTCCTTACTGTGTAGATAATCTTCATCGAAAATCAACCTATTCTAAAACTTATAACCCTATCATCTAGTGATTGGAAAAAAAAAATTGAAAATCAACAATACAAAAGACGTCTAAAATTTTATTTTTAAGGGCTGATTTGAGGAAATTGGGAATAAAATATGCTGAAATTTTAATATGATAATTTGCATGATAACATTCTTACAAAAAATCAGATGTTAGATCACTCTTTTTCTTGGTGCGAGTCACGTTAGAGTCACGGGAACTTAGGGTTATTCGATCGCTTTTCAATATTAATTTTGATAAAAAAAATATATATTTAATTAAAAAACGATGGTACATTGCAACTCTCCGCGTCCACATAAAAGTTCACCAGAAGTTAGAAATTGGGATTCATTTTTAATTTCTCGTTTTTGTTCCTAATCATGTAGTCAGCAGAACTTAATTGAGTCTTTAATCAGTAGTGGTGGGGAATCAAATCTCAATTATAAAACACAAAGTTAAGATAAAAACGGTGAGGGGCTTAATTAAACTATTTTCCTAAAAAAAATTGTTAAAAAAAGACTTAACAGGGTCCTTATTGCAAATTGATGCCCTTAAGAATTGAGATTTGTCACCATCATATCCAACCCAACCAAAATAATACATTCTTTTTTCTTAACAAACACATAATTCTATATTCCTCATATCTTCACTAAGTCTGCCATTAACTAAACTAAATCTTCATCATTGTGAATCTCATATTTATTCACTAATCTGAGATTATCCCTTTGTTTTAATTATTGATCGCGAATAAATTCGCTTCCAATACTAAGTTAAGCTCCTACTAGATCGGATGATTCGAGCAGAAGATGTTCGAGATGAATAAGACCCAAGTAAACTCAAAAATTATTTAGGTGAGTTGACATGAATAAAATGTAATTGAGTGACTAATACCTAATATTAATGCACGTATTTTAGATAATATTTAAAAATATAATATAAACAAAAAAATTTCCAACTTCGATAAATATAACAATAGCCGTTTATTTTTTAATCAGCATATATATATATATATAATAGTATAGATATAGAAACTGACATAAAATTCCTGCACGTAATTGAATTTGAGGACAATTTTGGAGATTAAATCAGGTTGGTTTAGGTACATGAAACTAAAATTTTATTTGTTTTAATTAGTGTTGGTGGTAGTTGAGTCATCATCATCTTCTTAATTCTATAATTGTAGAAATAGACTTCCCCTTAATAACACTTAAACAGTCTCTGGTTTACGTCATGAGTCATTTGTTGCTTAAAAAGGTGGTGGATTAAAAGGCAATTAAAAAGATCAGCTATGCTCTGCTCAGCATTTAAAAGCAAAAAAAAAAAAAACCTGTTTTCGGATTGACTTCAAATCCCATTGAGTTTCTTCTAAGAAGATTATATTATCCAAATGAACAGACGCTACCATAACAGCATAACTGATAAAAAAAAAAAAATACATGCTACCGTATCATCAATCCAAGCTTCCAAGTTCCACCATTAGATTTTCTTTCGCAGTTTGTTTCATCTAAATCATGGGTTCAATTTCTTCGTTTTAATTTTGTCTAAAACTAAGATATTCCAACTTAGAAGCTTCGATTTTTTATTTTTTTTTTGGTGAAACGCTTTGAAATATTCTAAAATATTACAAAACAATACATGAACAATCTATAATACAATTCAGGACGGGGTTAGAGTTGTCCTTTTTATAAATTGTGCTGCTTCATAAGCCCCCTGCCCTCCCCTCTCTCTCCCTGCCTTCTCTACCTCTCTCTCGATCTCAGCCTCCCCCTCTCTGCGCCCTGCCCTCTCTCTCTCTCTCCGGAGGTTTTGAGCCGTGCCGGAGGCACGGCGATATACCTCGCACTAATACATACAGAATTACAGATATAATACAATTATACAAATTAAGGCAAACAAAAAAAGATTTGTTGGTTTTTTTTTTTCTTTGCTGTTTCTTTCACTGAAATTCCATAATTTTTACAGGATGACCATGTATGTATGTGTTTATGCATATTATGGCAAGCTTATGTTAGTGGATATATGAGGTACATGAAACTTCCATGGAAGTTCATTTGTCTGCTCTTTAAGAAACTCTTTCGTACTATTAGTCTACTAGCTGAACATGGCCCACTTCTCTAACCTTTTTCCTTCTATAAACACCTTCATTTATCCTGCTTTCCCTCTACTTCCTTCAATATTCTGAAACTCTTCTCCAACCCAAGCTTCTTCTTCTTCTTCTTCTTCTTCTTCTTCTTCAACAATCAAATCCTTCCATAATTCAACAATTAAAAACTCAGGCCATGTATTCCGGTGACGTTCCCGGGCTTGGGTTCATAACACCTGCAGACACAACTGTCTACCCGGTTCATGTTAGCACGATGCAAAACGATATAGATATACCTACGATCCATTACGGCGGTTATTCCAGGCTTTTAACGTATTCCCAGTCTCAGATACTTCCTACAGGTTATGAATTCACTCCACAGATGTCATACCTTAGCAATACTTCTTCAACTTCTGATGAGGCAGAAGAGCTGCAATTGAGAGTTATTGATGAGAGGAAGCAAAGGAGAATGATATCTAACAGAGAATCTGCTCGTCGATCGAGAATGCGTAAACAGAAACACTTGGATGAGCTATGGTCACAGGTTGTTCAGCTCAGGTCTGAAAACCGTCAGCTCATCAACAGATTGAATCATATCTTGGATTGCCATGAGAACGTTCTTCAAGAAAATACCCACCTCAGAGAAGAAGCTTCTGAACTTCGCAAAAAGCTTAATGACCTGCAACTTGAAAAGCCTTGCAGTGCTCTGAGAGAACATGAAGAAGTTCCCTGCAACACAGCTCATCTAAGAGCTGAATCTTCACATCAACCCATCACTAGTTCCATGGATTTGCTCCATTGAGATGAAGCCCATGTCTCTCCCTTCTTCTTCCTTTTCATTCTACTTAATCTGCCTTTTGTTTAGTATGAAAATTACTCAACCTTTGTCTTCAGTTGAGCTGTATCAGAATTTAAAGAGCCCATATAATAATAACTTTTGAGGATCTCACTTAAATCAGCTTAAATGTCAAATATTTAAGATATTGAGATTGTTGCAGGTATTTCCATGATTATACGCTAGATCATATTTTCCTGTGTTCCCATCTCTTCAAGACTCATAAAAAATACTATCGGCTTGTAAAGCAAAATATGTGAGAATGACGCCTTCACAGGCCATCTCAGAGAAACATTAGTGACTCCATGACTTTTTCTTCATCTATAATTTTGATGAACCCCACCAGCCTTGACCATAGAGGACTCACCTGTAAATTGGATTAAAAAAAAAAGCTGCATGGAGGAAAAAGTTGAGAAAATGAAATTCAATATCTATTGCTACAAAAGAGGTTATATGATCATCAGGTGTACTAAAACAGGGAGCATGTGAAATTCAGGGAGTGGCCCTTGTTGGGGCCAGTACAGTAACTTGAAGGTTTCACATGGCCCATTAAGAGTTGGACAGTAAAAGTAGGTGATGGTGGGTGTAGTTCAATTCTAGCAACTAGCAGAGCAAGAAAAACATTTGAAAAGGGTTTCCACTCAAAGCCAAAGTACTGTTCCCACTTTTAGTGGGAACGCTAGTGCCTGTCTGAATTTGGTTCATCCTAAGCTCAACCTGTTCTCTCAATTTTCTGCTTCACAGTTTGGTTGTCTAGTACAATTTCTTTTTTAAATGCTTAAACATATTATAAGGATAATACCCAAGCAATAATGCAGCTTTTCCTGTGAGAGTTATATAAGAACACTCTTTAGACAGAGGGAATATTTCGTAGTTACATAGTGATATGTTTGGTAGATGCATATGTTTGTGATATGAGTAGCAGTACATTTTGGAGACTGTAATTTTAATTCATGATACTAACAAATAAAAACTAAGAAGCGAAATCACTTGAGAAATCTCGCCACTGAAATCTTAAGTACCATCCCAACCTTGGAGAGAGCATCAAAGCTCTGTCTTAAATTGGTTCACCTGAGTTCAACCTGTTTTCTAAGTTTTGAACTGAGTCCAGCAGTAGCTCCTGCTTCACAGGTTGGTTATATTGCACAAACTCTCATACAAATTATATATTTAATCAACTATTAAGACCCGATGAATTTATGCAGTTTTTTCCTCCTAACGTAACGGGAGGAGATTCTATGCATCCCTGGAGCCAGTGTATAGGGGAAGCAGCAACCCCAGTGATTACATTATGAAAATTCAGGAAATGCATATTGAACTCTTTCTCCCATTGATTAGCTTTTATTATGAGTGTTGTACCAATGGCAGAGAAGAAAATAAAAAGGAATAAGGAAGGACACAGAAGGATGATAAAAGGAGCATTCAAAATTCAATAAAATATACATACCAGAAGGATATCAGCTCTCTCAGCCTCATCGGCATACGGGCTTAAACTAGAGTTTCTTCATAATTTGCTGGTTTATCTGGTAAGCAATTATAAGCATCGGTTTAGTTGGGATAAGGCTTTGATTTGGAGTCACTTATGATGGTAAATGAGCACGGTGAGATAAACCTTGCAGTGTAACCATTTGTGGACACACCGAATCTCCACCTGCCTACCAATAATCTCTGCACGAACAAACCCCATCTCTAAAATGGTGGAATCGTTTGTTGTCCCTCACAATTATCTCCCTCTGCATAACCTTAGAGACCAATTTGGCTGCATTATGGCAATCACAACAGATACGAAGATTCTTGCAAACACGCACTGTTGCACCTTTAGTCATCTTCAAGAGCCCAAAAGCAATTGCGAGCTTCTCACTATGACCACGTAATAACTCTTCTTTCTCACCTTCATCCAACTCATGTAACACCGAACTCGTGTCAGGTACATATCCAATTCCACGTATCTTGTCCTCCAATACTCTCCACATTCTACGTATCTCTTCCGATTCAGAAAGTGTGTCATCACCTGCAATAAAGTTATAAACTTTCCCTCTCACTTCTATCCAGCTACAACCAGCATCCTTTCCCAAGCCCATTTCCTTCATCTTTCCTCTCACCCTTCTTACATCATCCCACCTCCCTGATCCTGCAAACAAGTTTGAGATTAACACATAGTGCTCGGCTTTGTTCGGCTCCAACTCCAACAACTTCTTCGAAACTGTTTCTCCCAGGTCTGTATTGCCATAAGTTCGACAAGCACTTAGTAATGAACCCCAAATTCCAGCGTCAGGTTCATCCGGCATCTCCTCCACAAGACTGGCGGCATGGTCCAAGTGTCCAGCCCGGCCCAGCATGTCGACCATGCACGCATAATGCTCTAATTTTGGTTCTATTTTGTGTTCGCTCTGCATTCCTGAAAAGTACTTCAGACCCTCTTCAACCAGCCCTGAATGGCTACATGCCATTAGAATACCAATAAAAGTATACCTGTCAGGCTTCAAGCCTTCTCTTTGCATCATCTCAAATAGCTCTATAGCCTCTCCTCCAAGTCCATGAATTCCATATCCTGTGATCATTACTGTCCATGAAACTGCATCTTTCTCAACTAACCCATCAAAGACCCTACGAGATTGCTCAATGGAACCACTTTTTGCGTACATGTCTATAAGTGAACTACTGATAAATGCATCTTCAGTGAGATCTGCTTTTAAAGTAAAGCAGTGGGCCTCCTTTCCAAGACGCAAAGCTGCTAATTGTGCACAAGCTGTCAACACACTCATTATAGCTACCTCAGAAGGTTGGATGCTATCCTGTTGCATTTCACGAAAGAGATTGATGGCATTCTCCGGGAGTCCATTCTGGGAGTACCCAGCAATCATTGCATTCCAAGATACCTTGGTTTTTTCATCCATCCCATCGAAGAAAATCCTTGCACTCAATGGCTTTCCACATCGAATGTAAAGAGAGAGCAATGAAATACCAATGAACGAATCCATCTCCAACCCATTTCTTAGCACAAAACCATGAATTGCTTTACCATCGCTCAGTGATTTCAAGTGGGCACAAGCTAAAAGTATGCTACCAATACTAAACCAGTCAGGTTCTAACCCTGAAAATGTCATTTGGAGGAATAAATCCATTGCACTTCTTGGATCTCCGTTTTGTGCATTCCCTCCAATAAGTGCATTCCAAGAACTCACAGTCTTAGTCTCAATGCCATCAAAAACACTGTTTGCCGCGCTCATTGACCCACATTTAGCATAGGCAGCAATTAAGGCATTAGCTACCATCTCATCATATTGAAACCCATTTCTGAACGCGTAGCCATGAAGCTCCTTCAAGCTCCTTAGTTCTGATTGCTCTAAACAAGCTGGCAATACATTCAAAATCGTTATTGCATTCGCTCTCATTTTCTCCTCCATCATTTGCATTCTGCATAGCAAATTAAATGTTCCATCAACCTTTCCTTCTCTTGAATACCCACCAATCATGACATTCCAAGAAACTACATTCTTATGAACAATCTTATCAAATAGAATCTGAGCATCTGACATGTACCCACACTTAACATACATGTCAACCAAGGCATTGCTCACCATAAGCTCTTGATTCAAACCTAATCTCACAGCCAATCCATGTACTAATCTCCCCATCTCCACCTCTCCTTCCCCTGCACAAACAGGTAATATCGTCACCAAAGTTGCCACATCCGGTCTCAAACCATCCTCACGCACCAACATCTCCCTAAATACATAAAAACTCTCTTCAGGAAACCCGTTCTCCGAAAACCCACAAATCATAGAATTCCAAGAAACCAAATTCCTTTCAGGCATTTTCTCAAACACTTTAACCGCATCTTGGGTAATCCCACATTTTCCGTACATTGCAACCAAAGCATTACCCACAAACACATCCGAGTTCAAACCCATCTTTATTGCCAAACCATGAATTACCTGTCCAAATTCCAAGCTCAAAAGCCCAGCACAAGCCTTAATAACACAAGGCAAAGTAAAATTATCCGGTCTAAAATCAGTTACCATAAGCAATTCACAGAAAACAGAAATTGCATCAGCCCAAAGCTCATTTCTAGTGTACCCACTTATAAGTGCATTCCATTGAAACAAATTCTTCTTCTGTAAATTATCAAAAACAAAACGAGAATCCGATGGAGACGCACACATTGAATACATTGTAATAATACGAGTATAGATGACAAAATCGTTACTGAATTGAGACCAATTTGATACCAAATCATGAACTTTATGACCCATATCGATATCCTTTCTTTTTCCACAAGCTTGTAACAGAGTACTGATTGCATTAGCTTGTTCAGCCTTAGTGGTGGTGATGATTTCAATGTTGGGTTCTTGTTGTAAAAGAAGTAATGCTTCATTAAGGTTCCCAGATTCACAGAGTTTACTTACGTTTTGGGATAATGAGAGCTGATGATCTTGTAAGGAATCTGTTGAAATTAGAGAGTGTCTGAAATGGGTTTTAGTTGAAATAGAGAGAGAAGATTTTAGGAGAGAGAGTGAGTGAGGAGATTTCTTGGGGTGATCTCTAAATGAAAAAGTTTGGTGGTGGAAGTAATGGAGGGAGAGTGAAGCTGCTAGCAGAGCCATGGTTCAGTGAGAAATGAAGACTCTCTGTGTAACACACTACCCTAGCATTTGATTGGTTGTACAATTAAAACTTGGACCTGTTTGGTCTGGTTGGGGTCAACCTAAACATTATTCAAACCACCTTGACCAACAGAAAATGTAAGCAATTCACTAGAAAAACCGTTTTGAGTCACAAACGCGAATTTTTTTTTTTTTTTTGAAGATGAGCTTCTAGTCACATTAATAATAAATTTTGCTTTTGAAAAAAAATTACTTATTTCTACAACTTTTATATTGGTCAAAAATTTTGTTGAAAAATTAGTAAATGAATAGTCAAGGAAACGGTTGATGTGATTTTGTATGAGGATAACCTATAAATCTAGTAGATCAACCCCAATCGTATAGTAAAGTATAAGTGGAGTGTAATAATAGATTCAGTAAAACGAGTAAAAAGTTAAAGTTGAATGTAAATATGTGGCCAATTAATGGTTTCTTCTTTCCTCTCTCTCTTATCTGTTTACTAATATCTTTCACGCCATCTGTAATAGAAAATAGCTGCTGTTGGTGCAGCAAGCACATTTCACCAACTGAAAGATAACTAACCATGGCATGTTCATATTCACCAACACCCATCTCCGCAGCTTCTTTCTCTAATTCTACATTGCGCACTTCAACCAAAAGACCCTCTTCAGCTTCTTTAAACATCAGAGCCATGGCTAAAGAACTCCACTTCAACCATGATGGTTCAGCCACAAAGAAGCTTCAGGTCATAATCTGAGATGGGTTTTCTTTGTTTAAGTTGTTTTTGAACCAGTAATGATCAATAATAATTTTTTGAATTGTCTGTTAAAATGCAGGCAGGAGTAGACATGGTAGCAGAGCTGGTTGGGGTGACTTTGGGCCCAAAGGGAAGAAATGTGGTGTTGCAGAACAAGTATGGTCCCCCAAAGATTGTTAATGATGGGGTCACCGTTCTTAAGCAGGTGAATCAGAGAATGCCCATTAAAACCCATTCTCCCCTTTTTGTGGTTTCCTTTTTCTGATTAATTGGTGTCTTTTATTTGAGTATAGATTTGGTGCTTGGTATTGAATTGATGTTAATGGGGTTCTAATTTGTGTGTTCTTTGAATTTCTAATTTCTAATAATTAGTTCTTAAATTTGGAAAATAAGATTGAACTGGAGGATCCCGTGGAGAATGTTGGTGCAAAACTGGTAAGAGAAGCTGGTGCAAAAACTAATGATCTTGCTGGTGATGGTTCCACCACTTCTGTTGTTCTTGCTCAAGGCCTAATTGCAGAGGGTCTTAAGGTATGAATTGCACCTTTTCGCCTTTAGTAGCTTGTCTGTTCTTACATATCAATAGAGAATAGGTCTCTTCTTGTTTCTCTCCTTGTTTTAACTGATTAAGGAGCCTCATCATGCATTATATTTCTTACAATCAAAATAGTACATGGAGAATGGCTATTTTCGTATAGAATTCGCAAATTTGTTTTTGGTGTTATCATTCATCGTGAGATATTAGCTTTCTAGGGTTCGAATCACCCCGAAGCAAAGATAACTCTTCTTAATATATTTTGTTTGACATGCATTAGACTTAATACTTCTGTGTTAAAAAAATTGAACCAAAGTGAACCTAGATAGAATTACTTGTATTTAGGCATGTGCTTCTGGTAAGAAGCTCACTAGCAATTGCACACTTATAAGTTTATACTTTTTTCTAGGTTATCGTAAGAAGCTCACTAGCAATTTTATTCTTATAAGTTTATGCTTTTTTTTTTTCTAGGTTATCTCAGCAGGTATGAATCCTATCCAAATCTCACGTGGGATTAAGAAGACCGCTGATGCTCTTGTGTCTGAACTCAAATTGATGTCTAAAGCCGTATGTTTTCAGAGTGAAGCATCTTTACCTTTGTGGTTTCAATTGGACTGTAGAGTCGTCGCTTTTCGTAAGTTGCCCATATTTGAATAGAAACTAGGGAAACTTGTTATCTGCAAGAATCAATGTGTTCCATCCCTTTCAAATATGAAACAAATTCAGTTGAAAACGAAAACCTGGAAGGAGTTGGACAGAATAAGAAAGTACTGTCAGCAAACAAACAAGTTTCAAATCTTTGTTATCAGCTGAAACTCTAAAGTTTTCCCTATTATCTGATCTAAACAGGACGAAATTTTACATTTGCAGGTTGAGGATCATGAGCTTGCAGATGTTGCTGCGGTTAGTGCTGGGAATGATTATGAAGTAGGTAACATGATTGCAGAAGCTTTCCAAAGAGTGGGGAGGAGGGGTGTAGTCACAATCGAGAAAGGGAAATCCACCGAGAACAGTATGGAGATTGTAGAGGGAATGCAGTTCGATCGTGGATACTTATCTCCTTACTTTGTTACCGATCGACAGAAGATGTCTGTGGAGTTCCACAATTGCAAGGTAGGTTTGCAAGTACTGTTATAGTTAGTATTGTTGTTCTATGAAGTAATTAGGGAGCATATTTTGGTTGCAGTTGCTTTTGGTGGACAAAAAAATCACGAACCCAAAGGAGATGTTCAAAGTATTGGATAATGCAGTGAAGGAAAAGTACCCAATTCTGATAGTTGCAGAGGGAATTGAACAGGAAGCTCTGGCTCCAGTAATTAGGAACAAACTCCGGGGTGCGCTGAAGGCAGTTGCTATTAAAGCTCCGGCCTTTGGAGAGCGAAAGAGCCACTACTTAGATGACATTGCTACCTTGACTGGAGGTAGTTGATTGGTTATTAAATCAGTACATGTTAAATTCAACTACCAAAGATGAACTTTGCCAAACCCTTAAGATTTTCTCTTACTATGATTAGCCAAGTGCTATATGCTAAAAATGTTCTCTTATGATTTTTTTCCAGCTACTGTAGTGAGAGATGAGATGGGGCTAATCCTAGAAAAGGTGGGAAAGGAGGTATTAGGCACTGCCACTAAGGTGGTGGTAACTAAGGATTCTACGTTGATAGTTACCGATGGGAGCACCCAATCAGCTGTTAACGAAAGAGTTGCTCAGATCCGAAGTCTTGTAGAGGTTCGAACCCTATTTCTTGTTAAGGGTATAGCCTGCAGCTTTGGTATTCTGCTACTCATCTTACTAGGTTATATTTTGTAAAGAATACTTATGAAGTAAATCGCTTCGGATATGTTGCAAATATTGAATATGTGGCTAATCTTTCTGGGGGACACTTATGGATTCGATGTGCTATTTTGCAGAACACGGAAGAAAATTTCCAGAAGAAAATACTGAATGAAAGAATAGCACGGCTAAGTGGTGGAATTGCTATCCTTCAGGTACTTTTCTGTGATAAAACAAAGTCTGAATTTCTTAGGTTTGAGAATATCCTTGAGATTGTATGCATTTTATTAATCAAAATACTAACAGGTAGGAGCACAAACAGAAGTAGAATTGAAGGATAAACAACTGAGGATTGAAGATGCTCTGAATGCAACTAAGGTGAGCCTACTTGACGCCTTGATGTTTTTCTGTTAGTTCATTATCCATTGGCGCTAAAACTTTTCTATATTCTTATGTTGCAGGCAGCTATTGAGGAAGGTGTTGTGGTTGGAGGTGGCTGTAGCCTGTTGAGGCTGTCGTTAAAGGTCGATGGTATCAAGAAATGCTTGGACAATGAAGAACAAAAGGCAGTACACCATATTTTCCTACCTCTTTAAAGTTTTTTTTAACTACATCTGTTTTTATCGCAATTCATTATACTACACTTAATTAGTCGGCTAGTCATCTCCTTATACCTTGTAGCTATTTCTTTATTCGAACACTAAATAACTTGAAACAAGCAGCTGTAATCTCGCTAAATTTCGTAGTAAATTGCGATTTTCATTAGTTAAAAGTCTTGCTGTGGAGCTCGCTTATTGATTATATTTAGATATCCCTCAAGAATAATAGTCTTCCTCTGGGAGTTTTTACTTTCAAAGAATGTGATCTTATATGTGAAGATGCTTTTCCAGATTGGAGCCGACATCTTCAAAAGGGCTTTAACCTATCCATCAAGACTGATAGCCAAAAATGCAGGCGTAAATGGCACTGTTGTCATAGAAAAGGTTTGCATATTAGTGCATATAACTGCCGTAAAACATTGAGATTATGATATCAACTTCTGTATAATCTCTGAACTGAAAATACAAAGACTGTTTCAGGTTCTATCTAATGATGACGCAAGGTACGGATACAACGCTGCTAAAGATCGTTATGAGGATTTGATGGCTGCTGGAATCCTGGATCCATCAAAGGTATCGTCAAGGATATTGCCACGATACCTGTGCTTATCTCTACTTACATAACTCTTTATATGTAAATGTTGGACAAGGATTCAAGGTATCAGAGTCTGTGATTCGAGGAAAGATAATATACTGAAATATCCATGAAGCTCTATTGCCAAATGAGTACAAGAACATAGAAGCTGACATGGAAAGTATGTAAACCAGAGTATAGATAATAATGATAAATCAAAAGTTGCCACATTTAGGTTGTGATCCGGATAAAATTCAATATTTTTTAAAAGATGTGTCTGATTTGGTTCTTTTTTTTCATAAATGATTTTTCATACAATCCTGAAAGCAACCCAAAATCTGAAAATCAAAAAAAAAAAGAGTCATTTCCGGTGTTTCCAGTTTCATAAATTCAGAAACAGTTTCTGCATTTAATACTAAAATGTTTCGGATATTAAAAATATTGAGAATGCAACCCAGATTTTCGGCTTGTATCTTAGTTGTTGAAAACTCATTTCAGATAGCGAACCAAACATGGCCTAAAGTAAAACCAATTGACATATAAAACCTGGGTTCTGGCCATGAAGTATCACCATCTGAATCCTGATATCTCCAAATGTTAATTGCTTGATCCCTCCCAAATATCACAATAACTGTCTTTTTTTGTTGGAGTCTTTTTCGAATCTATGTTAGTTCTTTGTGCCTACATGTTAACCGCTGCTAGACATATACGTATAAATTTCATATGTAACTTTTTTGGCACAAATCTTTACGTTTTCTATTAAGTTGGGCATAAATAGTCAAAGTATTCATGATTCTCCAATACAAGTTGTTGCAGGTGGTTAGATGTTGTTTGGAACATGCCGCTTCAGTTGCAAATACTTTTCTTACGTCTGATTTGGTAGTTGTTGATATCAAGGAAATAGAGCCTATCCCAATGAGAAAGCGAATGCCAGACTCGGGTACTCCAATCTCGGGTACTCCAATCTCTATCTCATGGATATAAATTTAGTTATAAGCATGGTTAAAAATTTCATTCCATTTGGATACAGCAATTACTGGTATGAAATTGTTTTGGTTTGTATCGGTATGTTTTGGTACTATTTATGTATCGTTTCTTAATGTATCAAAATGATATGATATACTCGTTTTTTCAACTTCTAGAAATCTGTACCTCTTGCCTAGAACAGTTTGTACCATTTATAAGTGAATTGCCTATGTTTTGTACTTAACTTTTGCACTATTTGGATCACTCAGGTATTGGTCCTGTTGGCTTTTAGTGCTGTGGAGTTTGGTTAAATCAGTTGGGCAATTCAAACTCTCCTTCTAAGGACGCTTCCGAACTCAAGATTGGTGACTAAATTGTAGCCAAAGGGCTGATTTGATCTTCCTTTATCTTCTTCAAGATTGGTACACATTTCAGATGAAACAATGAGAATTGCTGTTTTCGGGTCAACTGTCAACTTACTTTGCATCAACCAGGTGGTTCACCACACAAAAGAGTGAGCATTTGATCTTTGTATATCCGCGACGTCAGGCTCGCAAGAAAGGATACTTCGAAAAGGATAAGCTGCAAAATATGGTGAGACCAATTCTTTATTCTCA
This sequence comes from Macleaya cordata, assembly GCA_002174775.1. NCBI lineage: Eukaryota > Viridiplantae > Streptophyta > Magnoliopsida > Ranunculales > Papaveraceae > Macleaya > Macleaya cordata. The sequence goes on along the minus strand of MVGT01001376.1, from coordinate 293,187 downwards.
GTTTTGACAAGAAATTGTGGTTCCCCACTTCCACAGTACAGGAAAAGAAAAAAGAAACAGAAAGAAATGGAAATGATGTTTTATTAGAATGTGTAAGAATGGTGTTTCTGATCTACATAATAAAATTACTATTGACAAGAATCTGTGTAGTGTAAGTAGATAAATTTTTTTTTTTTTTCTGTTTTTAAGAAATCACCGTATGCAGAGGTGACTAAAATGCCCTTTAGGTACTCCATCTTTTAATAGATTTTTAGGGTTAAAAAGGGAATTTACGTAATCGAAAAACCTTATTTTTGCCTTTGTAGATGATCCTCAAAAGAAAAGAATAAAAGATGATTTTCACAAAAATGACATCATTTTAACCCATCAAAAGTTGATTGGAATTATAAGTTTTGAGGATGCTCTACGGGAACATGATGAGATCATAAGTTTTGCAAAGGACATGGATAGTCCAATGAGGATTCTTATGAAGATTCTGGCAACTCCAATGACTAGTCAATTACAACTCTAACGACGATCTGACAATCATGTGTTGGTATTATGCTTGAGAAAAGAGGGCTGATTGAGAATCCCAGAGCCAGGAAGAGAAAAAGCCAAAATTGTTGTTTGTTTAGCACGTATTGTACAGTAAAACGGGAAATGGGCGCCCCAGCCTGGATTCCCGCCCATTAAATAAGCGGGAGAAAGGAAACCATCTCTCTTGTTTGGACTTTGGACTTCGGACTCAGGTTGTCGGACCCTCTCCTCTTGCCGCCGGCGGCAGCTCCCTTCTCTTTCTTCTTCTCGATCCACTGTTTAATTCCCATTGTTACAGGTAACTTCACAGTTGTTTTAGAAAACCCTCCACTTCCTCAGTCGAATTTCAGTCTCCCATTCTTCTGATTTCATCCTTGTTATCAATACCTAAATTCTCTTCTTTAAGATAGAGAAATTGAAACAGATTGTGATAATAACTGTAAAAATTCTACAAATTGTACTCATAATTATACATACCCTTCACTGAAATGATTCCAGGGGAATGTGGGTAAGGTTTATTTCAAAGTTCAAACAAACCCTAGAAAATCACAATCCTGAATTTTCGTGATGAAGCTTCATTGCACAGCACTAAATCTGTGGAATGAATGTGAAACAAAACCTAGAGGCTAGAGAAACTTGCATATGGAGAAAAATTGAAAAGAAAATTTTGTATTGGATTTTAGGATTTCTTAGATTTCATTGTAATCTTGTGATCAGTGGGAATTTTTTTGATTGTTTAGAGGGTCTCATTATTATATTACATAAAAGTGACGAATTTTTGCTTGTGAATTTTTAGAACTGAAAAGAAATTATACATGAATATAAACTTCGATGTTCTTTTACTGCATTGATTTTAATTGACCAAAATTCTTTTCCTCTTCAAGACAAATCACCAATGAACTTTGTTCATTCCAATTTTTTGTCATATGCCAAATTGCCAACTGTGGTCTGGCCGATTGCCTTATTTGCTATCCTTAGAATTTTCATTGGTGGACCAACTTTGGTGGCATCAAGCTTGGGTGATGCAATTGATATGAAATGCAAGCCCAGATAGTGTGCCACTTGAAAATTTTCAAGGGTCGAGTTAAACTTTTCTATTCAGAACTTAGGACAGCAAGTTTCTCGTATTACAGACTTTTGAGTACTACAGACTTACCTCATTGTATTACAGACTTTTGAGTACTCAGATTCGAAGAAACAAAAACCATTGCAGTAGAAAGCAGGAAACCCTTACTCTTGATTTAAGAACACTTTTAGCTTTAGGAAATTGTGTAATCGAGTTTGAAATGTAGGTTTTTTTTTCCTACCTTCGCTTATCTGATCCTTATCAGATTAGATTTAGTGCAGGACCAGGGTTTATCCAAAGTGAATTTCCAATTTACTATATGGCGGAGCGACAGCCACTTGATCAACAACTTCAATCGCCACCACAGAGTGAAGACATGATTGCTTGTGTCATGGCATTAGAAGCTTCCTTGCTTCCATGCTTGCCCGCGAGAGAGCGTCAAGCAATTGATCATTCACCACATCCTTCTCATCAAAGTAAGTTCCCATCTAGACTTGGTTTATCTGATTCGTTTGACACGTCTAAAGAGCAAATATAGATTTTGTTCACTATTTGGGGTCTGAAATTTGCTGGCGTTGCTCCTTGATGGCATTCTTGGTGTTCTACGTTGATTTAGCTATTTCTTTTTAAATGACTAGCGGATTTGGGGTTTCGTGATTGAAACTTATTTTGTAACAATTTGGTTGTGTTAACAGAATGAAATGGGAGGATGATTGGAAATCAGCCCATTCTAAAACTTATAACCCCATCATCCAGTGATCGGAAATCAACAGTGGTTGTGTCATCCATTTTACCGTTGATTTGCAATCAATGGATGATGGTTTAGAAGTCTTAGAATTAGCTGATTTTTGGTAAAGATCTTCTCCTCACCTTAGTATATAATTTAAGTTTTATGATTCACTGGGGTTGCAAAATCTTTATGGCCTGCTTCTCCACCAGTAGAATATGGGGATGTAAACAATTATCTCAAACTTTCTATATCTATTTGATGAGTAATGTTTTCAGTTTGTATATAATCAGAATCCAACTTGCATGCTAAAAGAAAGTTCTAAAATTGTTCCCGGAGATCAAATGGCTTTTGGTTCAGATCACTACATATGCGAATGTTATAGAGCTTCGTGTTTGCTAATTAGCTTTCCGAGCGAACTTGTGACTTCATTGTTTGAAGTCACAAGTCGGAGCAGTGTATTGTCCAATTTGTCCATGGATGCAACCACAATTTCATGATTTTTTTCTTCGATTGCACTATTACCATGTGAAAATGGAATAGTATTTTTTTCTATGCTGCACATGCAAATGCCAGAGATTTTATGGAAGTATCTTGTTTCCATGAATGATTTTTTTTTTTTTTTTTTTGTTTCTTCTAGTTGACGTCGAAAGGCATGCAGGAGATTTTATGGAAGCTGCCAAGAAGCTACAATTGTATTTTATGGGTCTGCAACATGAAGAGCAACCCACAATGGAAAAGACACTTCGAAAGGTATTCCATATATTATTATACTTCTAGTGCTTTCGTAGGACACGATTGCAGTGGGAATGACTGTATAACATGAAATGACTAAAATGCCCCTCACTTTAGGCATGGGTATTACAGATTCAATGTGTAGTTGAACCATCTCCTAGAACCAGAGAGCTTTCTGCACCAAATATCTTGCCTTTCACCTCTTGGTCATGTTTTGAATCTCCAGGAGATAGAAACAATAATGGAAGAAGAGGTGAAGACCAAGACAGAGCTGATCAAGAAGCATGAAAAACTAATCCAAGGTTGGAGGAAAGAGTTGAAAGACCAGCTTGATAAACACATCACAGAGCTGGAGAGAGTTTAATAGCCTTGTTCTATTAAAGTTCCATGTTTTTCTTCCAAGGTGTTGATTCCCCATCCATCTATGTATTAAAACAACAGTGAAGAGGAGAAGAGAATATTATGAATGGGGGAACAGAGAAGTTGAAGATTTGTGGTGTCTAATGTACTTTGATGACGCGAAAATGAATCAAGAGCTAATTTTTGGAGAAGATGATCTATAGAGATCATGCAGAGCACATCTCAACCAACTGTGAAACATTTAACCCTACTCATTTTGAATTGCAATTTGGGACAAACCTTTGTATATCTATATTTTTTGTTAACTTTGAGAAATCCCATTTGATAGGGGTGAAATATCATAGACTGGCCTGACTTTTGTGAAGATGATCTTCATGGTGAGGAAATAAATAAGATCTAAATCAACACTTATCTCTGAAAATTCTAATATTAAGTGACTAGTGCTGAAATTAAATTTATATATAACACCACCTTAGGTCCTTAGGCTTGATCTGCTTTCATAAATTTAATATTGGGTAAAATCTAAGTTGATTTCCTACATTAAAAAGACATTATTGATCAAATCAAGAAGTAGTTCTATAATAGAGTTAGTAACGAAAAGCTATTAAACTAATATAGCCCTTACATGGAGAAATTAATTATTCATCTTTAAGATTGAAAAAAATTATCAATCTGCCATTGTTCTCATCAGTTCATTATTTAGATATATAAGAAGGAAAACAGAGAAACCAGAGGGATCAATTAAAGACTACTGCTTGTCTTTTTTGAGTAGGGAATTCTTAAGAGTAGAAGCAAATTTAGCATCTCTGCAGACGCGATTGAGAAATTCAGGGATATAAGGAATTGGGAAAACTTTTTCCAAGCAATTCTTTTCGATACCGACAATGGTTTTGCAACAAGGGGTGCAATTGAATTCCGACCAGTGTTTTAAAAACTAGATCGGTCGGTTCAATCGGTGAACCGGACTTTTCACTGAATCGGTCGACCCGATCGGTTGAACCGCCAACCCAAGCAAACCGGCCCAATTTTTACCCTGTTTTCAAATGGGTTTTGTGAAATAATTTCTCAAAATTTTTAATCTTGTTTTACTTAGCGGTTTTTTTTTTTTTTTGT
>MVGT01001376.1:249377-287791 GCA_002174775.1 Macleaya cordata | reverse complement strand
AAATTTTAGTTAGAGTTAACCCGCCAACCCGTTAGGGTCAACCCGCCTAGGGTTAGGGTTTGGAAAACTGACCCGTTTATTAAACGAGTCAGGGTTAGGGTTGAGCAATCTTGACCCGTTAACCCGCCAACCCGGCTAGGGTCGACCCTAACCCTAACCCGTTGCCAGGTCTAAGCACACCACTTGTTCACACACACACAAAAAAAATAAAATAAATAAATTGGACTGAAACGCCCCATGACATAAGGTTATGTCAAATTTTATGGATTTCAAATCCACTTTTCATTGTGGTTTTTTAGGTGGATCCCGAAGTTCAAGGAGGCCTCCTCACCTACCACAATTCACGGTTGATTTGGGTATTATCAAATTTTTTTACTTTAGAGCAAATTCAAGCTTTAAATTTGCTCTCGTGTTTAATCTCTTAGTAAGACAACAGGGTTTGCATATCTTTAGTTGTTGTCATTTATCAAGACGACCGAACGAAGTCTTTTTTGACAAAGAAGTTAAAATTCACTTGTTCGTCCTTAAAATTCACTTCAGTTGTCTCCGCCACACTGCAATATACATGTAGATGTTAGGGTTTTGCTCCTTGTATTTTGTTGTTCATTGTCTTTATTTGGAAGATCTTTTACATTAGTCACTTGGTTTGGTTTAGAATTTTTTAGGCGCAGATCTGAATGTAATAAATTCCCATTCCTACATTGAGAGGGAGTGCTAAACATTATACTGTTGTTGCTCTCAACTCTCAATTTACCAAGCTAGTGTGAAACTTAATTGGCAGATTCAAAAGAGAAATATTTGAAGGAAGAATTGGAAGCATTAAAGGAGGATGTGGAACTTCACTTCCCAATCAACAATTCAAAGGCTGAAAATGATCATCGTGACTTCCATTAGATTTACTTTCTATGGATTATACCTTATGGGAATGGGCTCTTTACAACTCAATATGATAGACAAAAGAAATAAAAAGACCACAAACAATTTGATCAAAAACATAAAGACTAAGAACAAGAAAGATGACATATACATGAAATTAAGACGCGAAAAGAATGGTGAAAAAAAAGTTTTATTTAAAGTCATTACATTAAATAAGATTTGTTGATGTGCAGATGTTGATTTATTTCGATCTTGAAAGCACATTTTTTTAGAACTAAAAGGGTTATCAAGGAGGAGGTGGGCATAGACAATGTATTAAACTTTGAGACTTCTCAATTTTATGTCTCACACAACTTGTGTGATGATGAGATTTTATTTAATATATAAAGTTGTTTACAACGGAATAGTGTAACAAATACATATCTGATACATCAAACGAACCAATGAAAAAGAGCCCTAACAATATAATACTTATCAAAAGCATAAATAAGTTACAACTAAAGATAATTTACAATCTTCTCTTGCTAATCTTCATTTGTTGACGCTTGACCTCTAAGATAACGTGATGAGGATGGGTTCACCATCAAATATTCTGCAGGTTATCAAATATTCTGCAAGAGTAACAACTAATAAGCATGCGGTGGCATGCATGCGCCATGCACTAACGTGCATGGTTCTTATTGATACGTAATACATTGCTAAATGTCCCTAACAAAATCAAGATTATAATATCATCCTCATTATACTCAAAAGTGCTCTTTTGTTTTATAGAGTTGATTGTGCCTTGTACATGTACCTTGTTCATGTGCTTCCATACAAAAAAACTTGTTTCACCATGGTTTTCTTATTGAAAACACAACTCTAGAAGAAATAAGAGTGATAAGAGAGAAATTTGCATTTTAAATCCTGACTGACAAAGTGATGCCTTGCACCCCATTAAGAAGATGCATAAGGGACGCCCTCGATGCGCCAAAGATTGCAACAACAACACCTATTAAAGTGATCAACCCGAAAATTATTCTTAGAAACAACTTCAAACAGAGAAGCACTGGACTTCAACACTTTCATGGTCCTTCTATGTTTAGAGGCCCAATCTATGTTTAGAGGCCCAAAGTAAGTCGAAAAAATGTATAAAAAAAATCATTATTACCTAAATTTTTTTCCATTAAATTGCAATAATAAAAATCTATTATAATAACTAAAAACTCAAGTCTTTTCTACGTTTCTCTCTTTGGGCACCACACTTTTTTGTTTTAACACCCCACTTATCCTTACATTATGATTATACCCCGCTTTTTGTACGCATATCAAGATGATTTAGTGGTTGATTTTTTGTGAGGATGCTTTTCTCGTTTACCTACTTCAAAGAACTCAAAAAAACACATACAAAAAAAAAGACAAAAACACGAATCATCTCCATGTGAATCTTATAAGGCGGTGTGTTGGTGTCACGAAAAAGTGGTGTCATTGGATCCCTCCTCATAGTTAAATAAGAAAGTCTCAGAGTTTCTCTCCAACGTGAGGATGATCTTTTAGTCAACTAAATTAATTAAAGAAAATTATTATATGAATTTATTTCTTCATTCACTTACATTATTTTTTAAGTTTTCTCCAACGTCTCATAGCTTTTCCTCAATGTAGAAATCTAAAATACAAATTGGATGATGACAAATTTTTAATAATGTTCATAACAAAATTTATATTCTCTAGGAACTTAATACGATAATAGAAATTACTAAAACAATCAAGATGTTGTACATAATAAAAAGAAAAAAAAATTAATATCAATTTTTTACAGTTATTACTTTAACTGATATTGCAAAAGGAATGAAAAAAATTAGTTAACAAATGGAAAGAAAACATATGAAAATTATAAAAGAGATATAGTAAGAAGATTTGCTTACAAGCGGCATCTTTTAGTTATGCACAGGAATACAAGAGCACACACAACAGAGAGTAAGATAACATAAGAACTCGTATTGCTAATGACAACTTGTGGATGGCTACAAATGAATAAGGAGGTCCTTCTATTTATAGGCATGTGGGGTTCAAGTGGATGGTTAAAAATATGTACATACAATATTAATCTAACAGCTTATGAGAGAATCTTTAGAGTCCTTTACAAAAATATCTTAAGTCTACCATCTTTCAGGGAAATCCATACCATTCCATACTATTCCACATAATTCCTCGCAATATCTAGGTGATTCATTTAGGCCCGGATAAACCCCTATTGAGAATAGTCCCACATGGAAAGATAAGAACCATGAAACCAAATATATAAAGATCATGAGCCACTCCACTCATATATCATGGCCCAATATCTTTATATATTGGATTGCAAAGTTTTTATCTTCACATTTCTCACACTTGATTCTTCTTTGCAAAGTCAATATTGAAAAGTTTTATTTATATAATTTTCTTTTTTCTTTTTTTGAAAGTTTATAATTCTATATATGTATTTAAAAAGTTTTTTAAAAAATTAGTAATTAGTGCCACGTAAGTAATAACATATGATAGAAAGCTCTGAGTGCCCCTACGGATTTTTTAGGGGTCAATTTTAATATGTAGTATATAGGTACAACTTTTCCTAAATTCTAAAGAAGTTTAATATTGATACACAGTTTGCAGATTCAGAATAACTTACATGGATGACACGTTTATGTTTAATAGACATAATTTTTCGCAAATTATCTTAACTAACTCTGTACTACTGAACTTACTCTTACACTTCACTTTCATTCAACTGTGTCGCTTTAGAGATAATTCAAGACATGATATTTTATAAGGATGATCTCTTCATGGGTCATTCTCGTAAAAAAAAATACAATATTCTATAATTTTTAACTTTATAGTAAAAAATTTACAGTAAGATAAATAGTTAAAAAGGCTTTTACCCTTGGTAGTTGGTATCTAATAGATAAATGACATTTTACATAACATCCTCCTGCCTGAACTTCAAACCTGATAAGTCTTTTTTTTGTTTTACTTGTTCCAAGTAGGTGAGAACAACAGGATAAGAAGATAAGATGACTGAGAAAAGTCACTCTAAACGAGGAGGAAACATCTTTTCTTTTTCTTTTTTTCTTTTGGCAAATAAGATACAACTAATTAACAAAGTTTTAACTCCTGAAGCCTTCACTCCAAAAACACTTAAGTGGGACAAAACAACTCCACTGTAAGGACTTGGCCAAGTCAGCATAGTGTTTCCTAGTTCAATTTGAGTACAAATGGGCTTGGGTTGGGCTTGGTCTAGGATGCATTCATCCTGTGATTCAGACCAAATATAACTCAATTCCACCAATAAGTTTTTGGTGCTCGCCAATATAAATTTCCTTCAACAATATCTGACTCAGCTTACTAACAACGCTATGGGCCTGAAATGGGCTTTATCCATAATTTTGTGGGCTCATGGTTTCAATTGGTAGGATCCGGCCATACTTCTTCAAACTCATACCGACCGATCCAGTGTCAAAGGCCCAATTATTTTGGTGGATAGATCTCGAACCCATACATATATTTTGTGGGCTAATGTAGACGAGCCCAGGCCCATAAATATCCAGAAAAATGCTTACAAGTACAAGACCAGGGCCTTAGTGTGGAGACAGGTTTCTAGATTAGAGTAATAGCAGTGTGGGTCCTGTGGGATCTGTCAATCAGCTTCCCAAGACATCTGTTGTTTTTGGAAACCACAACAGACAGATTGATTGGCATCTTTTCCTTCCACTATATATAGAGAGAGAAAGAGAAAGGAAAGTTACAAGTGTTCAAAGGACAGAAGAAATTAAGGAGAAAAAAAAAAAGGATTGATCAAAGGAAGAAGATGGTGATGGGTATGATTATTCCAGTGCTGTGCTTAGTGGACATAATGGTAGCTGGGATTTCTTTGATGATTGGTTTGGGGATATTTGGATTTGTTGCTTCCATTCTCTGCTCTGCTGCTTTCTTCTACCACGCCAAGGAAGTCTCTTAACAAGAGTTACATAGAGAGAGAAACAGGATCAATGAGGAGGAGGAGGAGAAGTTATGATTTTAACAGAAATTTCCATAAAAATGGACAGCAGACTTTTTGTTTTTCATTTGAAATAAAACTTGGAGGGTTATTCTTCTTCTCTATCTGTATCTACTATCTATATACTTGAATTTTGGTTTCTTCATAGATTTTTTTTTTTTTTTTTAAGATTCTGGTTTTAGGGGTTTCTTCTTTTTCTTTTTTCTTTAAATTGTTTTTGAGTACCCATCATGGATTATTGAAGTTTTTTTTTCTTTAATTATGTGTTCTAATTTTTAGGGGATTCTTCATATTTGCTTGTTTTTTTTGTTTTTGTTTTTGTTTTTGAATAGTCCTGACATCTATATTATGAACTGGGGAGGTTAAGGAAAGATCTATGCCGCTAGATCAAAATGAAATTGGATGATATCTTTTGATCAAACAACGGTTCCAATATGTTTTAGCCTTTTATGATAGGCTTTGTTTGCCACTATTTTTCTTGTGGGTGTACATATTTTTAATTTTAATTCTGATTTTTGTGAGTTAAATTGTAATTTCTGTTGCGTAATTATATCTTGATTTCTGTAATTTTTCCTTTGCAAAATCAGTATTTCTCTTCCGTTTTGCTGATAATGGATATTAATATGTAATGAACAAAGGACCTGTTTTGGATTGCCATCTTCTGCTAAAAAAAACGGTTGTGTTATGTTAAAAAAAGGGTTCTTGATCTTGACATTGTTGCTTATTTTCTGTTCAACAGGAGAAGAACCCAGCAATAGTAGTAGAGCATCAAACACATTCTGACTTTACATTTTACAATTTAACAAATGGAGCTTTGGTTTGTTGGAAAAGGATTGTTTGTTTGGATCCTCCCGTGCGCTTCATTATCAGGACTCTGAAACTTAGCTGCCAACACAAAGAACGGCATCAAAAGATAGATTAGCTAATCAATATGAACCACAGTGTGATCTAAACCCTTAATTTTAAAGGTTCGACGAGGCGATATGTAATTCGACAATTAGGTGCAGGTGCAATTAAGTACAAGGATTAGTAATGCAGATCTCTCAATTTTTATTTTATTTTTATGTTTTAACTTCGTGTATGCTGTTTCTTGTTTCAAAGCATGTTAATGGATACAATAAAGCTTTTTGGCCCACCCAGATACTTATGTGGCAGGGTAGGATCCACCACTTTTCCCCTCCCAAGTGTTTTGAAAGGGTTTCCAACTTATGTGGCAGTGGGACCTACCATGCCACATAAGCATCTGGCATTTGTTTTGTAATATGGTCGGGCCAAACAGCAGCGCCGGTGGGGATGGGGTGCTTTCAGTACTTGCTAAAGAAATATAAATCATCAATGAAAATAATATGATTAGTTTCACTAAACCAATGGTTACTCAAGTTTGAGAAAAGTTTATATGAAATTTAAAAGAATTTCAGCCTCCTCTTTGTTGTTCTGCAATTAAAAGCTTAAAAATAGGAGCCTCTGCGTTGCTTGGATAGCGGGGTTAGGGTACACTTTTCCATTAAGAAATGCTAAGCAGCGACGTCTTAATGGAGCTGAACAGTTGGCATGCAACGCCAGTAAAGATATGGAAAAACTACCTTCAAATCTGTGTTATGTATTCTATGCACAGTTTCTAGCATTTTACTGAGTTGCATAGCGCAACCCCTTCAAGAGTTGCTTGCTAGTTATCCTCTTTTTTACTTTTAGACCTTTGACGAAACCAGATGTGAAAAAAGCTCTTGACAGAAGAAAAAAGAATATAACATTTCATTTCTGACTATGACAATGTAAATCATAGCTGCTACAATGGACACTTTACATTTAACGGCAATATTGTTTTGAGCAGTATGTACAAGTACAACAATGTTCTGATACTTCATCTACAAAACAAATCATCGATGTACCTTTGTCCTGTGGGAAACTTATGAGAAGCGAGCAATTCGATATAACTGAATCTGGTCCTCGCGCTAATCTCTTATGGTGCAGTAAAGTTTCCATCTCCTATGATCTTGATCAGATTCTGCAATCAGAAGGTCTCAATAACCCTTCACGCAACTTGGAATTATCATCAACTTGAAAACGATACAAAGAAAAATCAAGATGTGAGACAATGACCAGAAAGGGAGTCTAAATGGAGCTTATGTAATCCTTTATCAAAGTAAAGATGGGGTTGGCATAAGAAGCTCCTTCCAATTTCTCAAACATAATTCCATCCATTCTGGCTTGAACGCCATTAGAGGGTGTTAAGTCCTGAAGCAGTTCCTTCATGGTCCTGTCCAATCCAAGTAGGGAGGTTCCGATGCCACTTAAGAGTTCTGGCAATGTTGGTGAGGGTCTTGACAGCTCAACTAGTGTCACCTGGTAACATGCAAATGCTTTAAGGAACTACTAGTTAAAGAGGAAAAAAGAAAGGAGTGAAATCTATATGTGGCGATTCTAAAAACATTTTATCAGTAATTAAAATAAAAAATAACAAGGATGACCCAAAGAATGATAACTGTTGAATTGATTCTGAATTGATGAGTAGGAAAAATTAACTCTTGATTAATGTTTAAATATCAGGTTATAATGTAGTTATGGCTACCTGCTATGGAATGAATTGACAATAAAGATGAAAATGGTAAGAGAATTATATTCCTTGATTGGAAATGACAAAGAAACTGTTTTAATTTTTCTTCTCCTGGTATACACATTAGTAGACTATTGATAAAAATAAACAGAATGAAACAAGAAGAGAATCTCAGCAAATAAACCTGTTTGTCCTGCGGTATACCGGCTTTTTGTTTGGCAATGGCAACAGCTCGAGAAAACCCACCTAAAACATCGACCAAACCTCGGAAAGCTGCATCATTACCAGTCCATACCCTGCCTTGAGCAACCTCCTCCATTTTCTCTACCTGGTCATAGAAGTATTTGAACTTACAGTGAAGAATGAGGAAGGCCACTGAAATTTCAAGAATAAATAAGATTAACTTACGGGCATTGATCTTGAAAAAGCTGCTTTATCTCGAAACTGTTTATACGCATTTTGTGCAGACTTGGCAAAGAGTTCTGCTTCATCTGGCCTGCAAGTTAAAGTCTGTGGATCAGTATTGAGGAGACTACATAAGAAGAAAAGAAGCCAAAAAAGTATGACTAAGAGAAGTGGAATATGTGTCCAATAAAATATGATACCCCAAGTAAAGTTTGGCCCATGCATATTGAGTGCAGCATATATCTATCATTTTACTTTGAAATATTTATCTAGCAGCAACCCTATAATTGCAGAGTATCTGACCTGAAAGGACGTTGTTCAGCGGCAGTGATCTCAGCATATTTTCCCCTTGATATAATCTCCTTATTGAAGCCAATCTTTTCGTATAACTTTCCCAAACTAAACTTTCCTATTAAAAAGAGATATCAGAGCATTAACATCTAAAATATATCGAAATTAAGTAGTCCCGAGTCCTGACATAGGTTATAAAACCAGTTGTTACAATGTTTCACTGCAGTTATAGATTTCACGTTACAATCAAGTTTCAATGGGAAACATTATCAGGGTATAGTGTAAGGTCCTTCAACAAGAAAAACCTATTTTAGTCATCACTTGCTTACCTAGCTTGACCTGTGTCTATGAACTACAAAATGCAGAGTAGCAAGCAATAGATCAGTTACTGGATCATCAAATGCGTGGGCCATGTCCCTCAATCTTCAAATCTATTGGCAGAGCCGCAGAGTAATATCATATCGCACGTTTGGTCGCCTTTTCTCAAGTATTTTCAGGTCGACCCTTTTAATATTAATGTAAGTTCTTTTGACCAACCAAATAACAAAACAGTCTTTTCTACAATATCTTCAATTTTTTTACTAAAAGAAGTGCAACTTGTTACATTTACCTGTGACAACACCAATTGAACCTGTTAAAGTAAGATTCTCTGCAACAATACATCCTGCTGCCATTGCCATATAGTACCCTCCACTTGCCGCCACATCAGACATTGATGCAATGACAGGCTTAGTGGCAGCAAGAAGCTTGATCTCCCTCCACATTCTGTTCAAATAATTATCAAAAATCAAACAGTTCCAATGATAATAAGTAAGAAGTTTAAAGAAAAGAAATAAAAAATGGAATGTTATGAAGATATTCTTGTCCATGCAAAAGAAAAGAAAAAAAGCCAGAAAGAAAAGCTGATATCCATAGATAAGAACAAACAGAACCATGGACATTTAAAGCTCCAAGAAGTAACATTGGGAACATGGCTTTTGCTAACTCATAGCATACTGCCCAATGTGTTACAGAAATAAGCTGTGGTTTACAATTATTCATGTACCCCTTTTCTGTCATAGGCATATCTTATCTTTTTGCTAGTTTATTAACACAGTATCCTACTCACTTAAAGGGAGAAAAATTCTCCCTAGCAACCCAACCTACAATGGCATAAATAGATGGATACTAAAGAAAGTATAAGATGCTTATAGTTTTTCTTTTCTTTTTTTCCAAAAATAAAATGCTTTCAAAAATTTAATTGATATCAAATATAGTTCCTTCTCAATCCCTACAACATACAGAATTTTGTAACTTCTTAACACTGATATTAACATTTTAATACAAGCCGTCTCCTTCTTGAACTTTTTTCTGTCTCAAGTCCTCCAGTTCCGAAAAGAAACGAGCTAGGTGCTTCACAGACTATTCATTGAAATTAATTATCAAGTTCTTATTGATTGTAAAATAATAAAATGAGACTTTACAACAAGTAAAGAATGCACATGCACTATACTGGCACTTACAAATCAGAAGCAAGAGCATCACCTCCAGGACTGTCAATACGTATGACAACAGCTTTATATCTTTTTGACTCTGAAAAGAGAAACTAAACTTATCAAGGGGAAGATTTTGTTTTGAAGGAGGATCCGCACTGCATAATTAAAAGTTTCATTAGAGTTCAGATTATTTCTGTAGACAATAAAAAATGGGCATTAATATATTAAGAGAAATGACAAATAAGTAGATAAATGGGTTTTGAAACCTAATGCTCCATCAAAGCCTCCATAATGTTCACTTCAACCTGTTAAATACAAATAAACATAAAAGTACATTCCGCAGGGGCTCTAATTTTTAGTCATACTTTAACCTTTCAAGTGTCTAAAAGTACATGTCATACTTTGGTGTATGTTATTAATAAACATATAATTTATTTATTTATTTATTTTTGTCGATCGATATATCTCTGAACAGTTATGACTCAGCAGTATGATTATCTGCTTTCTGGATGTATTCCTCCAACTGAGGAACCTTTGGAAACCATATCCAAAAATCACACAAGAATCTGAATTCCCTAGCCAAAGATGAAGTCTGGTTTCTTACTTCAAGCCTGATGAAGCTTAAATACCTATCTTTTAAAGTCTATGCTTTTTGTTGTGTATCTTTGAACCACAGTGTTTTTTCCAGTAAGATTATTAAGTAAAAACAATAGTAAGCTGTTATTATCAACATATTCTATTCATGTATTATGCGATTAATAATTCCAAAGAGCATAACTGAATCATAGACATAGAATTTATATTCCATCATCTAATGCAGATCCAGTACCATATTATAGTGCAAAGCAAAAGAGAAAAGTCATAATGAATTGAAACGACATGGATGACTCTATACTGATATAACATGAAACTAAATGGACAGAATAGTTAACACCTACCTTTTACACTACGGATCTTCTCAATGAATTGCTCACCAACAATACCCGAGCTAGATACACTAAGTGAACCACGAACACGACTAATGCTTCCAGAGGCTCTGATCACAGCTATTTGTTCTTTACCTCCTGTCAATCCTAGAGTCCAATTTCTTACCCTAGAGTATTTCCTGTAGTTGAATGACAGAAATACGATTAAAGTATAAATAGACGATTTACTTATACAACTGTGCACCCAGTTTGTAAAAGAACGATTAAAGTATCAAACAATTTATAAAGCTCTCACAAGAAATGTGGGAGTTCGGAGCATACATTGATATGCTGGCCTTTGATGACATTCCAGTAGAAGCTGACTACGTGTATCTCATTACTTATCACCAAAAAAGGATAGGAAAAGAGAACAAGATAAGAAATATACCTATAATCAACCATTCTAATATTTTTGTCCTTCTTTTGTCCCAGTCTCTCCTTTAGCATCTCAATAATCTGCATCCATTAATATAATATTGCAGACGATTCCTTTTAGACTCAATCTAAGCCAAGAAGCAAAGGTTGCAACAGGCTCAGGTGAGATAAATTTCTCCTCGTATCCATAATTACTTCTTTATGATGACTATCATTAAACAATTAATACTTGACATTTCATGAAAGCAAAAGAGATGTATTAAACAAACTATTTAAAAGTCATATGCAAAAATAACTATAGATTGCATTTGTGTAGATATCAGTCTGTGGGTAATGGATGAAATCTGAGGCTGCTATAACTTATCAAGGAACAACTTCCACTAAATAAGTACAATACTCAAACTACGATATCCAAGCAGTAGTTTAGTCTCAACGCCCATTACAACACCAAATTAGAAAAATACACTCAAAATCACCCTGCAAGACTTCATGTACTACTTTTACCTTCTTAGCATAAAATCAAATTTTTACCTTCCCATTAGGTGCCAAAGAAAAAAGTGAACAAATAATGAGATTAAAAGATTTAAAAAACCTTTCGGTATATACTTATACATATATATAATTGGAAGTTTACTACTGAAAAGATATCACATAAAGAAGCTTATAATCTTTGATTGACGAATAATAGATATATGAAAATGTCCATAACAACAATGATGAGCTTATATAACAATAGATACTCAAACCCAGATATCAATATGGATTTGAACTTGAAGCTCCATAATACAACAAACTTGTGGGAGCAAACACCAAAATTGGTCATTCAGACAACTCTTTCTAATCTATAAATTGAAGTGGGTTACAGTGCATGTAAAGCTTTTTGGTGTTTTCCCCTAATTAGAAAACTACAAAGACCTTACTTAAAATTTTAAAGCATAATTTAATATTATGATTTCTTTTAGCAGATTCCAATCAAAAAATGGACTGTATGCAAATAATGCACTTTTTGTCGTCAAGATAAATAAGAAATTAATAATAAGTAGAATCAACTCTACAACGAGGCATCCAGTACAAATGATCTCTAAACAGAGTTGATAACAAATACTGCACAAACTGCTGTTGCTATAAATCATTTATGCAGCGACATCTTAATGAACAGATCCAGGAAGAATTTTGTACCTCATCATCATAATGTATATTTGTTATCCAACCTTCTTCTTTCAACCGTTCTACTTGGTAAATTCCCTCATTGACGAAGTTCTCAATTTCTTCTCTTTTCTTCCCTGGAACAAACAAATTCAGTAACCCAAAATATTGATGTTTGATTGATTCAAGCCAAATCATTATAGTGAAAGGCACTTAGTCAAAAGTACCTAGAGTGGAGGAAATTTTATCCAGCCAATTTCCATAGATATTATCAAGCAATGCAGTCAGCATCTCACAATTTTCTTCTGACATGCTTTTGCGTGTAAGTTGATCCCCAGCACTTTTATATTTACCTATTCGCTGCACTTGCGGTTCAATCCCTACATTCTCAAAAACACCTGTAGAAAACTGTGGGGTGAAGCTGTGCCTAGGAATTTTAGAGATTGAACGAGCAATGAGTAAAAAGTATGACAAGTAGAACAGCCTATTTAAAGAAAACTGTAACAAACAGACTACCTTATTCACCTAGTTGTGAGCTAGGACATGCATCCACATTTAACCATTTGCATTATAAAGACATGCAACAGCATGAGTAAGAAAGTCTTTCCATCACTCACACTCATCTGTATGGTATATATGAAGGCCGACAACCTATTCTCATGAGAGCCATCACATATAGTCTTGATATTTAGCTTTTACTGCATCCATTATGTTCTATCATATTAATCTTTTCTTTTCTTGACCATATTATGTGACGCCTGGTCATACATTCATGATAGAAACACACATAACAGAGTTTAACTTTGTAGGCACCGTATTGTGGAGCAATTCCATCAAAGTAGTCTACCTAATATCCATTATGACTGCCGGTAAAGCTATGTTTATAAAACTATGGTCATCAGTCTAGGATAATGATGTAAATAATATTTGCGGAAGCGTTTCAACTCTCAACTCAACGATTTCTACTAATCAAAAATATATTCATTAAAAAACTTTCTACAATAAAGGGCAGCAGCCATTATTTATAGGCTCTAATGTCTTGCCAATCAAGTAAACTCTAAAAGGAATCCTAAACCTAAAAGGAAGCAAATAACATCTCCTAATAAAATAAGAAACTAAATAAAAGAGACCTAATTTAATTAGAAAGCTAATATTAAAATAACTAAAACTAATAAATTCATAAAAACTAGCTGATTAAAGAAGCCGTGTAGATCTTGTAACAATATTGGACGTGTCCTCTTGGGTGGACCCCACTAGCCATAAACGTGTACACATCAGATAATCCGCAAGAATTTCATCCTATTTCAAGAAACAACAAGTTGCTGATCCAGTGAGCAGGGTGGCAAATTACGAAACGCTGCCTCTAAAGATTAAAGAAAATGCGAAACCAGATAGCTTATGGGACGAGCTATGATGAATTGGTTGCAACAAGCCCACATGGGTCCGACAACAGGAATCATCAGGGGCACAGCCGCACAGGAGATAAGATATGCACTCCATGGAATCGAACATTTCAAAAAGGAAGCTACAATAGGAGTAACGTGTGAAAAACAAAGCAACACTAATGGGAGCTTTGGCTCAAGAAGGAAACTTCCATGACCATAATGAACATTGGACCACCGAACCTCAACAAATCATCTGAAGTACCTCTGTCATGATAAGTCTGCTTGTACCGTATGCATGAAAGACATGTAATGAAGCTCGAACTGAGCATTGGATGGCCCTAGCAAGGACACCTTTAAGACAAGGAAAATAAAAATCAACCGGACCAGCTTATTAAGGTCTCGCATATGGTCATTAAAAGAAATATAGTGAAGTTCTTTGAGAAAACGATATAGGTAAAATCATCCAATCAGGTTGGTTTTTCAACCAGAAAATTCCCTTGGGATAACCGTCCTCCAATCCCACCTACATGTGTTCCGTGACAGAGACGGAAGTAATATTCTTTCAGGGCCACTCCTGAGACAAGTATTTCTTCTTTTTTTCTTCTTTGAGATAAGCAAAACTCCCAAATCAACTATCCCTCAACAACAAAACTTTGTCCTATTAAAAAGTAGTAGTTCTGTATCCATTTTAAATCCAACCTATAGGAGGAACAGCAAAATCAACTTACCCCCAAGAAATGATGACTGAACCGTCAAACCATATAGAGCAAAATACGCACTAGGAGGGAAATACAGCTCTCCACAAGCAGACCCAATGTAATACTCCTTTTCTTGACAAACAGGGACATAGGCCACAATGAATTTACCTACACAGCACCATTAAAAATATTCAAGGTTTAAAAATAACAACCAATACTATGCACAAGGAAAGATCTGAACAGAAACATACATAGAGGATCGGTAAAACAGAAAAAGAAAGCTAACATTACAAGTCCAACAAACAATGACTTGCAATACATCATGTGTGCAGGTTCACTAAATCCCCCCATCCCCCCCTATGCACCCACACTCACAAACTCGTGCATGTGTTGCAGATAAATGAACATGCAGATGCCTAGATATTCTGTTTATGTGTGTTGGCTTCTGCAAAGGCAGCCTTTGGTTAGTAAAATAATAACCAAGTGATTCGCCCTTCATCCACAACCAACAAAAGGAAAATGTTGCACCAGCTAGATCAATCCAAGATTCATTACCCCCACCAGGGTGGAATAAAAAATGTAATCGACATTGACTGGTGGAGTACTGCCTCCACTCTCTTATGAACAATCAATAGTCACCAATCATTTTTCCGCTGTTTTAAATACTATAGAAACTTGAAAATATCAAGGTTCACACTATACTGCATCTACCCACAACAGAAGTCATGGTCTTAAGGTATCATTTGCACAGGCTGTTCGATATCAGTACCAAGACGTATCAAAAATGATAAACCCTTTCATTATTTACATAAACACGTGTCGAGCAACATCTATGGAAGTGTGAAGCTTAGTCACATCGTTAGAAGTTTTATGAGATGATGCACACCGAAAAATAACGAGCAAATGAAAAATGCATGTGGAGTAATTCGAAACGTATCAAATGAGATGTATCAGAAATGACTCTCGTCACACTAATGAACATATTCCGGTACAAGTGAAATTAATAAAAATTAGTTTTTCATCATAAAAATTTAATATCTAGATTGCCACCTGACTTCCTAAAATCCAGTATGTGCCTTCGTATTTCCTCAGCCTTGCCCCACCCACAGTTCAGGGGTTCAATCTGAAGATATATACCAGCGATACGAGGATCATAAGCTGCTTTTCTAAAATTTTCACAAATTTGAGGCAGAGATAGCCCTGAGGAGAAACGGCTCTTTAGTTGATCAGATATCTGAACAAAAACAAAAATATAAATGAAAAATTACAAATACACAAGGATTTTTTATGAGCAAGGATTTTAAAGTCTAGGGCAACTCAAGAATTGTTAGAGAGAGAAACATACAAACTACCAGAAAATAGCAGCAAAATAAACTTTTAAGAGAGAGAAAGAAGATGAAACTAAAATAAGAAATCGAACCTGGCCTCGTAATTTCATCGACAAGACGCTGCCCTTCCGAACACGCTCCCAAGGGTAGGCAAACAGCATCCGAAGCTTCACAACAAAGTTCTTCCACCCAGTAATCTCCTTGAACTCAAATTCACCACTTGGGTATTCATCATTGTTTCCTTTCAGACTTCCATTTTCATCTAATAAAACCCTAGTTTCAGTTTCAGCTTCTTTGTCATCCTTGTTAGGTACCTTCTGGTTTGTAGTTTCAGAAGATGATTCAAATGCTCTAATCAATAAGTCCCTTCGAGGAGAAGTTGAATTGGAGGAGAAAGATAGATGAAGAATACGAGGAGGTTTTGAGAGTGAATTATGGAGAGAGAAATGTGATTCGAAGAAAGGACGAGTTAGTGAGTGAGTGAGTTGGATTAGAATCGGTGATCTTGATGATAGAAGAAGTACAGAGGAACTCCGGCGATGGAGGGAGCTCAAATGAGATGTAGAGAGAAGCTTCGACATCTCTCTGTAACTTCTAGTGAGGGCAGTGAGTGCGTGAGAGAAGAGACGAAGTTTTTATTATTGAAGTGGATGACAAGGTTGCCTTTCTTCCACATCATCGCTTCAAAAAATCATCCAATGCTGACGTGGATATTTGTTTTATGGGATGTTGATGGACGGTCAAGATGTATTTATTGCATAGGCGTTAGCATTTTGTTTGAATAAAGACCAAGTATCCCTTGACGTTTGGAATAAGGACGGAGCTTGAAGCCTTGAATAGTGGAAAAGAGTGAGAAAATCCCTAGCTCTGTTTGGACCACTTAAATTAGACAACTTGCACGGGTTGTATTTTTCCCTCACCCATCTTAGGAAACCCCAACCCAATTAATAAAAAATGTTGTTTGTTTAACAAATGTCTATTTTGGGTTTAATAAACAACACCATGTCCATTTGAAGGTGAGTTCTAGGGTTTCAGTAAATCTAACTAAAAAGATCTTTCAAATGGACCTACAAAAGAATTGAGATCAAGCACATCTTCACACAAAAAAAAAAAAAATTTGATCGGAATAATTGGATTATTGCTCTTCATAATATATAGCCTAGGGTTTCAGGTCATTTAAAGAAGAAAAAGGAGGGGGATGAGGAGGAGGCGAGAGGAAGAAGAAAATGAACTGAAGGTGAAAGAGGGAGAAGAGATAAAGAAAAAATAGAGAGAATGTTGAGAGAGAGAGAGAGAGAGGAATTTTTCACTGCTGGGTTTTGGGGAAAACATGGGCTACGGAACCCTCACGGGGTCCCGCTTTTCCATACTTTTATATTTTTCTTTGTCAAACAAACAGAAATTTTAGGATTTCCCTATCCGGTTCTGGGAATTCAAGGTAGACAAACAACACCTGAAGAGTTAAAAGTGAGAAGTGGTGAATTGGTGATGGTCAAACCATCTCCACGAGGGTTAATCAATTGCCATGCCAAATTATACATTGTCTGAAATTACACGATGGTCATTTCATCGCTCCCTCAAAGATCCCTTGACGGAGAGATTTTAGGATGTATTAAATGATGTAGAGATATATCACTAGAAAGTAGAGATCCTTCTATCCCTTAACATGAAATTTAGGGATACCAATAAATTTGTCCTTAGATATGTTACATGTGTTACTTATGGGATAACCAAGAAAATGTTTTAATTTTGTCATCAGGGAAAACATCTAGGTTATACACAAACACAATGCCCAATGCGCTTGACGAAATCAAAGAAGGAATAAACAGGCAAACACACATACTAATTGTATAATTTTCAAATGCAAATAAGCAAATTCTTATGTAATAGTTAGAGGTGGGACTTGAGTTGGGTGAACCTGACCAATCCGAATCCCCCCTGAACTTTGGGCAAGCATGACCAAGAGTAATTGGGTATATCGGCCAGTATGGATAGAATTTTCATCAACCCAAATTTGAACTTGGGCAAGCAAACGAAAAGGAAAATAGTAACCCAAACAACTCGTCCAAACCGATAAACTTATGTACATATATTATTAATTATACTTTATTAGCATATTTTTATTTTAAAATTATGCAAACTAATTTTTTTTTCGAAATTTATTATTATACAGGAACATTGATAGCTTGTTTATCTATTAAATTACAAATGATTTTTTGGTTAGCTAAATTTGTTAGTTATGTTTTGTAGTAATGATTTCTATTTATAAGTTAGAATTCACCCTAACCTACCTAATCCACCTAAATCAATGAAATTTGAGCAATCTAAAGAACCCGATCGAGCCATGCTTAGGCAAGCCCCTTACGGTTATTTGGATATTCTGGGCAATGGGAAGTGCAGCTTGGGACTAGCTTGGCTAGAGCCTCTAACTCGCCCAATCCGTCCGAATTCCACCCCTAGTAATAATAGACTATGGTATTTGTTAGTTGATGATTTCTACCCATCAAGGGTTTAACACACATGGTAAACTAACTCCAAATCATTTCATTTGATCAGGTGTTTGAGTCTCGTAAATACTTCTCGACTCACTTACTTGAAAGTAGGATTATTTTGAGTGATGATATGTGTGTAGCCATAAGATTAGTCACATTCTAAGAGTAGAGACACCCATGATTACAAAGTGGGGAAAAAATTGTAATTTCTTTGTATTGTTCATGGGTTCTTCTGTGTTCATTGGTGGCAGTATTTTTTCTAACAATTTGGCAGGGGTTCCTCCTAAGCCCATTCGGAGCCTGTGTTCTACTAGTTGTTAATTGCAAACTTATTTTTGTACCCGTAATTGGACAATAGTACCATATAAAAATATAAAAAAATGTTCAAGATTGTATGATACATGATCTATATCAACAATTATCTCAAATTTTACAATTTTTAAGACAAATACAATGAGAAGTCAGTTTCTTTTTTCTTTCTTTACAAACTACTTCCTTTTCTGTTTTCTTGAATACACCATCCCTCGAATCCCATCAGGATCAGCAGCAAACCCTAATGGTCTGTAAAACCCTATAACCCTAGGCTCTGAATACAAAGCTATATTAGAAATCCCTTTCTGCAACAATTCCTCCACCAATCTCTCCATTACAGCTTTCCCCAATCCAATTCCTTGATAAGAAGGATCCACCACTACATCCCAAATGATCGCATTGAATACCCCGTCTCCCGTCGCTCTTGCAAACGCAACTGGTTTTTTCGTCTTCAAGTGTTCAATCCACAATAACGAATCTGTGTGTTCCAATGCTATTCGGATCTTCTCTGGATCGCGTTTAGGGAATCCGACGGCTACGAAGACTGAATTGAGGTGATCAAGGTTGAGTTCTGAGAAACTTTTGTGGAGATTGAAGCCTCGAGATTCGAGATCTTGATCTGAGATGGAGAATTTGGTGGTGTTGGTAAGAATTTGGGCGGATATTTTTAGGGTTTTTTTAGGGGAGTTTGGGGATTTGAAGCGGATTGATGGGGGAAGAGGAGTGGAGATTGTGATGCTGTGGAGAAGCATTTCTGATGCTTAATTTAGGGTTTCGGGATGAAAATGAGTGATTTGAGAGATGTGTTTCAGTGAAAATTGTGAAAATTTTCGAGTTTTAACTGAAAATGAAGAATTGGAGGTTTATCTTTTTGTGGATTTGGTTTTTGTTTTTTCAAATTTTTGTGGTTCTGAATCGACCGTTGAGAACTTTGCTGATATGTCATTTTAGAGTAAACAATGGAAAAGTATCAGATGATTCAGAAGAGTTGCTTTCAGGGGATAATCTGTCCTCCCTGAGCATCCGCCGTCCACGTGGAGAGATATAGTGATCTGGTTGTAGTTGATGAAGTAACGCATAAGATGAGTGACACGGTTTTTCTCTATTAACACTACAATTAGGATTTTATACCTTGTTTATGCCGGATCAAAGTGTAATCCCACATGAAGATGATCCAAAGGTTGATGTTGAACTACATGATGATAAGCTCATCATCACAAAAAAATTAGTTTTTGGATCATCTCCACATGTGCCCCAGGCAAGTGTAAGCTAAGTGTAAAACTAGGGTGGGTAAAAGTGAGACATGCAAAAAATTTTAAGAAGGTGGATGGAACATGTAAAATATGAGTGGAAATATCAAATCACATTTGTCCTATTGTGGTGTGTTTTGCAAGCGCTTTTATACTCACCCACGATTCTCAACCACTAAATTCACCCGCTAAAATGTCACAAATTAAATTTAGAGAGAGAATGAAAAGTTAGAGCTCCACTCATTCTATCTTTAAAATTAAGTGGTTCCACATCAATAAGTAACTGTAACAGGTGAAAATTATGGGTGACTATAGAATTTTTTGTGGGTGCATTTCTTGCATTCGTTAATGACGATGTTTTTGGCAGTTTCTCAGCGTTTCTCACACGCCCATTGCGTGTATCTACACTATAATGTAACCTGGACAATAATTCTTTTAAAAAAATCATTTTGCATTGTCTTCCACTCTTCCATAACGTAACCTGGGTAAAGTACCGTTGGAATTTACAATCAATGCCCCCACCAAGCACCATCAAAAGTTCATGCAATGCATTTGCCTAATCGTTGACTAGCACGATTATATAAAATAACTATGTTTTCTTCTTTTAAAATCTTATTATGTTTCGGATGCTATTCCGTAAAAAAATGAAGCTTGAATTCAAATGAATACAACGATCATTATTCAAATTCAAAGAAAACGTGAAAACAATACTATACTAATAGTTTGTTTGGATGGGGGATTTTAAGTAGGGATTTTGTGGGGACCAGAGATTTGGTAGAAAACTAGTTAGAAATCATGCTATAAATCTAACTAGTTTTCCACCAAATTTCTGGTCCCCACAAAATCCTTACTTAAAATCTCTCATCCAAACAAACCATAAATTAAAAGTTGTTTTCCAAAATGTTCTCGAGTATTGAAAATCGTTAGGGCTGTGATTTTCTTCAAAGAATGCATAATTGGGTGTTTAGTGAATTTTATCCTTCAAAACGAGTTTTTGTCTTTCAAGTGCCATGTTAGTTAAGATAGGCAATTTGGTCCAATATTTTAGCACCCAACATACTTGTCTGGTATCTTAAATTCTAAACCTTAAACCTTAAATCCTAAATCGTAAACTCTTAATAGTAAAGACCAATTTACGAAGGAAAAATGTATAAGAATTCAACCCACCTCCAATCACATACTTGCCTTTTGACTTATGTAAGTCAAAAAGTAAAAATGTATGTATGGTAACGTTTTTTCAAAGTGATTTTTAGAAGTAAAAAAGTTATTTTTTTTAAGCAATTTTCTTTTACTTTTTTGCTTCTCAGAAGTTGTTTCTTCTCGGTTACTTATCATTTTTTTTACTTATAAGTCAGTAGTTTACTATACGCGCTTCTCTTTTATTTTGACTTCTAGGAAGCATTTTTACTTTTTTTAGAAGTAGAAGCAATTCTATTTCTGGTTGCCAAACACCTTTTACAGATGTGATTTAAGAGTTACCACTAAAAAAAAGAGAGATAAATTAACCTACAAGTACCAGAGAATCAACCATCGATAAAAGAAAGTTTTTGTTCGCTATTTCTAATATATTTGATGCAAACAAAATTTGAACTAAAATTTATGCTATTAACATCAACAGATTTTACGTGCTAAACTAGCTGGCACTTGCAAGCTTGCAGCTATATAAGAAAAAAAAAATATTTTAGATTAAATAACAAATTTACAAACATGTGTTCGAATTCCCACTCGCGTTTCAAAATGCGAACGCATTGAGACAACAAAATGTGGGACATGGTGGGAATCGTGATGTATTCAGACGAATCAGACTTCACCTACCAAAATCCACCAACTTATATAAAATCTTTAAAAATTTCCAGCTATTGTTCCAAGTAATGATATTACCAGCTTCAGTTTCGTATTACCAGGTATTATCTGAACCATCAGAAACGTCAGCCTTACCTAGTACTATAAATATCCTATCTGCTCATATCATACTCCGTTCACGAAGCAGTCCGAGAAAACCGTTCCGAAAATACGATATCTAATAAAAAACGTTTTTAAATGGGAACTGATATTTCAACCCACCTATTTAGTAGTTCAGCTCACCTTACCAGTCAGTTCTCAAACGACACAGGATCTACATTTAAAGTGGGCTGAATTAGTAAATAGGTGGGCTGAAAAAACAATTCTTTTTTTTTTTTTTTTTAAATTTATGGAGTGAAATTGGCCTGTATTTTTTCTCTCCCATTTAGTTGTGAAAACAAAAGGTCAATAAAGTTGGCCAATTTTGACCTGCAAAGAGAAAGCAAGAAATAAGAGTGTCTGGCTGCTTTGTCTCAAAACGACCTTGAGTTTTTGTTAGTTAGTCAGAGCAGATCTTCTGAGAATTTTTGAGAATTTGTTAGCTATTTAAATCAGATTCAATCCTCTGTTTTTACAATACCCAGATCTTAGATTTGTTAAATTTTGAGGGATTTTCTCAATCAGCCAGGACAAAGAATTACAGGTTTGATTTCTCTATATTTCTTGGTTAATCTGATCTATGGAGTTAGTATGTATTTGAAAAGTTCCTGATTTAGATCTGTTCTAGGGTTTTGATCTGCTGATCCTTTCAATTCTATTTGTTTTGGGCTTTTTGAACTTTTTACTGATAGTGGAAATTAATTTATTGATTGAATTATCTTCCATCTCTTATATGAAGTTCAAAAGTTTGTAGATCATACTCTTTTTCAAGAATCCTACTTTTCATGAATTTCATTGATGAACTTTACAATTCCATTAAGGTGTTGTTTGTTCCTGCTAAAATCTCTTACTTTACCCTGTTTATGAATTAATAGTAGTTGGATCTTTATTTTCTTGAATTATTGTTCCTAAGATATCCACAATGTTACTTTTTTAACTTCTGATCTGTAGTTTTTTTTTTTTTTTTCTCACTAGACCACTAAAGTTTTCTGTACAGATCTACCAATTTGTGGGTTATACAATTTAGTTTAGTATCTCCTTAAGAATTACTAGTTTTTTACTTTATTTATACTTCTTAGGTTGATTTTATTTTCAACTTTAGGATTTGTCCTGTTTGGATCACAAGCTTCCCCTGTATGATCTTAAAGTTTGCCTTTTCTCTGTGATTTACTGACCTCTGTTTTTTTATTTCCAATGGGATTTTCTGAAACCTGATTTACTATCTAGTCACCTCTGGCTGATCATCTGATACTCTTTAACAGGTCAAAATGGCTGCTCCCCCTTCAAACCTCACAAGAATAGGTCTTGCTGGACTGGCTGTTATGGGGCAGAATCTCGCCCTTAACATTGCCGAGAAAGGGTTTCCGATTTCTGTTTACAACCGAACAACCTCCAAAGTCGATGAAACTGTTGAACGAGCGAAACAGGAAGGAAACCTCCCCTTATATGGTTTCCATGATCCTGAATCCTTTGTTCGTTCGATCCAAAAACCTCGAGTTGTAATCATGCTTGTTAAGGCTGGGGCTCCAGTTGACCAGACCATCAAAACCCTTTCTGTTTACTTGGAGAAAGGTGATTGTATAATTGATGGTGGTAATGATTGGTATGAGAACACTGAGAGGAGAGAGAAAGAAATGGCTGAAATGGGTCTGCTATATTTAGGAATGGGAGTTTCAGGCGGTGAAGAGGGTGCTCGACATGGTCCTTCTATGATGCCTGGAGGGTCCTTTGAGGCCTACAAGAACATTGAAGACATTCTTGTTAAGGTAGCAGCTCAAGTTCCTGATAGTGGTCCTTGTGTTACATACATAGGTGAAGGCGGATCTGGAAATTTTGTTAAGATGGTTCACAATGGGATTGAGTATGGTGATATGCAACTAATTGCCGAGGCTTACGATGTACTGAAATCAGTTGGGAAGCTTTCGAACGAGGAGTTACATCATGTTTTCCTGGAGTGGAACAAAGGGGAGCTTCTTAGTTTCTTGATCGAGATCACTGCGGATATTTTTGGAATTAAGGACGATAAAGGAGATGGATATTTGGTTGATAAGGTTTTGGACAAGACTGGCATGAAGGGTACTGGTAAATGGACCGTGCAGCAAGCTGCCGATTTGTCAGTTGCAGCTCCCACAATAGCTTCTTCTTTGGATGCAAGGTTCCTTAGTGGGTTAAAGGAAGAAAGAGTCGAAGCTGCGAAAGTCTTCAAATCGGGTGGATTTGGTGACATCTTAACTGATCAAGCTGTGGATAAACAGAAGCTGATCGACGACGTGAGGCAAGCTCTTTATGCATCGAAGATATGTAGTTATGCACAGGGAATGAATCTTATCCGTGCAAAGAGTATTGAGAAGGGATGGGACCTGAAATTGGGGGAGCTAGCTAGGATTTGGAAGGGAGGTTGCATTATCCGTGCTGTGTTCTTGGATCGGATCAAGAAGGCCTACGACAGGAATGCTGATCTAGCAAACCTTCTTGTTGATCCAGAGTTTGCAAAGGAGATCATTGAGCGTCAATCTGCTTGGCGCCGAGTTGTTTGTCTTGCTATCAACTCGGGTATTAGCACCCCGGGTATGTCTGCCAGTCTTGCGTATTTTGACACTTACAGGAGGGATAGGTTACCCGCGAATTTGGTCCAAGCTCAAAGAGATTATTTTGGAGCTCACACTTATGAGAGGACTGACGTACAAGGATCCTTCCATACCGAGTGGTTCAAGATTGCTAAACAACAGGCAAAGATCTAAGCTTTCTCTCCACGGTCTTCTACTTAATCATGCAACCCTCGTTAGTCTAATAATGTTTTTGGAGAAATCACATCCCAGATAAGATTAGTCAAATCTTCTGTTGTTTGTTTGTGTTTCTTTCTTGTTGTGACTGTTCATTTGCAGGACTGCTGCCTTATTGATTCTATGTTATGTTTTAATCTCTTCCCTTTGATTGCGCTCTCATTCAATATTAGTCATTCATATAAGTAGATTACAACCAGTCTTTTGATTTCAATGAGTAAGGTAACCTAATTACTTGAAATTTTTTCCTTCAAGCAAAATGTTGATATTAGTGCTACTTCTGAGCTATGGCTCATAAAAGAGTCTTGAACCTGAACACTATTGACAATGACTTCTAAACAAAGGCTCTGGAAGATGCAAGACAGGTCCTCCTGAAATGCATGCCAAATCTCTCGTTTGCCTTGCCAATTTTTGCTTAAATTGGCAGTCAGCTCAGGAGTCTAATTGCCTCATTTTCAGAATGTGTTCTTTAGATTCCAAACCTTGGTCTTTTTGGTTGGACCATATGACGTTCATGTTATAAAATTGAAGTGAGTAATGTGTTGATTGAAGTGAGTAATGTGTTGGTCTTATCATGCGAACGTTATAGCCAAAACTAATTATCCTCCAACATTTCTAACCACATCAAATGTTGATCTGAAGTAATTGTTTAACTACTGATAAAAAAGAAAGAGCAATATGAACTTATTCCGACCGACACCCCCCACCACCACCACCCCCCATTTGATAACCCGAAATTAACTTACCCCCAATTGTCTAACTAATACTGCAGAGTTTTCAACTTCAAGTCAACATTTCATGATGAACTTTTTTCCAGATACAAGGATGGTTGCAATATACAAATGTCTATTTTCGGGACCAATTTTCCAACATAATCTTTAGTTCATTTATCCTCAGGTTGATAGCCAGTGTAAAATAGCTTCAAACCCTTAACATCACTACATCAGGCCAAACTCATGTAACATTTATTGGTACAGGACAGGCCATGTTATATTGCCCTACCATTTATACCGGCTGTTCATTTCTCTAAGCTTGTTTTCGTGTCTGATGTCAACCTATGTCGGCGTCTATGTTACAATATATTTATTCTTGAAAAGTCGACGAGTCTTAGTTGTCTGCTGTAGTAGCTAGAAGAGTTATTCCAAATATGTACTGGTACTGAGATTCATAGTAATGTGTCCTGAGAAAAGAGAAACTGGTTTGGCTCTCATTTTGGCTATAATAGCACCATGTTAGGTGCTGTTCAGACTTGTTGCATGGTGAAAATTTACTTCTAAGGCTGTTTACTGGGACTTCGTTTCTGGAGAAGTCCATAGAATCTGTGAGGTTTTTCTTTCCCAAAACCATCCACACCACCTAGAATCCACTACTGAATCTGTATGGGTCAGCCGAGGATGGCAATGCTTTGTTGAATCAAATTCAACAGATCTCTTTTTAGGAAGCAATGGAGTGAATTAAATCAGTTCGATTTCTGTTACAACATGAACTGGACTTGTATGACTCAGTTGGTGCTTTTTCAGAGGATTAATATATCGTATGTCAGTAACACTAGTATATCTTGATCAAGAATTTTAACCTTGTTGGACTTGTGGCGACTCCGATTTTCTGTCTCTTATCATGCCTGAAGATTATTGTCATCTGTTTGGCTGTCCTGGAGAGACTATGTCACTAGTTTCACTTACCAGTTCTGTCAGCAAAAGCTTCCTAGCTTGCAACACAATCCTATCCTCACTTGGTTTCACACAAAGACGGTACTTCTTTGAAAGCTGAATTCTATGTTCTAACTACCCCTATAGAGATAATCTCGCCGATGAAACCCTTAACAAACTTTCCATTTGTTTTTCATCCATACAGATGCATTATGTTTGATAAATGTGATTCTAACTACAAAAGTTGTGATGTTATCTGAACACAATGACCTGATATATTGTTAAAATTCATAAGACAACTCACCAGGTAAAAAATAGGGTTTGTCTTGTTTGAGTTGTTTGCCTTGGTAACTTTCAGAACACTTATGTATCATTAGAAGTTATGAAAAAATATATGTGGTTTTATACATACATACTTCACCAATTTTCTATTAGTACTTTGGTCTGTACCCTCAAAAACATACAAAAAAAAAAACACATAAAAATCAGTAGACGCATACATTCTTGTTCTATTTGATCTGACTATATATTGGAACAAAAAAAGAACATGGGGAAGGGTTTTAGTCTACTTTGACCATTTAAGGAACACAATTAGCAAGCTATTACTATTACAGAAGCAAAACTTGAAGAACATATAACATTTCTATTTACCTTTGCCCATCCACTTGAGTTTTCTTGCCTTGGTACTAGTAGGAAGAGAAGTAGTAGGATTGTTTGATCTCAGATGTACTGGTTCTTCTTTCTTATCTACTTTAATCCTTCTCCCTTCTTCTTTTCTCATTTCCATCTGTTTGTTTGCTTTCTTCTTATATGAAAAATACTTGCTCCCATTATCATTCTCATAGTTCTTGAAATGACCCATGCCATGACCACTCTCACCATTCTCATATCGATGTTTTGGACCCGAAGAGGCATCAGAAGCCATAGAATCATCACTATCATCAGTGTTGTTCTTCGCCTTTTCAACATCCTTTTCATCATCACTATGATCATCATCATCAGCAGCATCATCATTTTGCATGGGTGAACCAATATACATGGTCCATCCAGATTCACTACTACTACATTCTTCTGTATTTCCAAAGTGTTGGGATGACTCCATTACTACTGCAGATAGAAAGAAAATAAAAGAGAGGATAGAGAGATGAAGAGAGAGAGAGAGAGAGAGAGAGAGACCTCACAAACAGAGAGAACAGAGAACTGTAGTTCTTAAATAAGAAACCAAAGATCTAATTCTAACACACCAGTAATTTTCATCACCTGAGAAAACCAACCCACAAATGTCTTTATTTCACTGACCAACTTTCAACCAAAAGGCAGCTTTTTACACAAATAACTGAGAGACCCATCTCACTCAAAAAAAAAAATTGACAGCTGCAAATAAAACCCACATTATTATTGAATAGACCACCTGGAAATACTACTACCATTAATTTCTCTTGAACTTAATCAGCATAATTGCTTGCAGCTTTTATTTGATGCAGAGAGACAGAGGAAACCCATATCACACACAAAAAGAATAAGAAATCCAAACCCAAGTTCTTGAATTTGAAAATACTGGGGGGTTGCTCACCTGCTCATTATATTCCAGACCTGAAAAAATACTATCATCTTTAATTCTCTGCCTTTGTCATAAATAAAAAGCAACCTTTAATGCAATGAACAGATAAGCCCACTCCACAAACTGGATGGATTATAAAACACCCATGCTCTTAAATAGCTCAGTACTAGCTTTCCTTCAGTACCCTCTATTTGTCTTTCACTTCTTTAATTCTCTGTCTTGTCATAAAAAAAATTAGCAGCTTTTTTTGTTATGAAAAAATGCAGAGAACCTAACTGGATTCTTTGCTTCACAAACCAAGCTGGATATTTAGATGAGGTTGTCAAAAATAGTTGTTTTTCTCTCTCTTCTTTCTCTCTCTTGTTATGTATTCCACCATGTTTACTGTTCTCTGTCTCCCATAAAGCAAGCCTATGTCTTTTTATAGAGGAAGAACAACAAATTTTTCATTTTGATTATACTTTTAACAGTCTATAATTTAAGTCATTTACTTCATTGTTTAACCAAAAAAACCTAATCAACTTTATATGTTCATTGGCTCTTTGTTGTTTGTTGATAACTCTTTAGATTGTGAGAGGAAATAACATAGAAGAAGGAAGGGGGTGGTCTAAGAATTTGGATTGATTATATAACTACAAATGGGGTTGGGCATGCTTTGTCTGATCTTTTAGTAGGCAAAAGTTTTGAATGTTCCCCACCTTTTTTAATTCTCTCTCTAACTTATTATCTGTTAATACTAGACAACTAAGACCCTTGTATTATTCTTGTTGCCTGTCCTTTTGTAGATTATATCTTGACTTGCTCTTGTCTTGGGCTCCCCATGTGAAGATGATCTATTTTGGAGGCTTCTTCTCTTTGAAAATGAGACAAACAACATTCTCCTCCCAAGGCTTTAAGGGATTTGATTCACCACTTTCACCCTTTTGTGGGTCTCAACTCTCAAAATTTAATATAAACTAACTAACAAAGTAATCTCATTTTGTTCACACTTTAAAAGCAAAGAGCATTAAGATTTAATTATTGATTGATTAAGGTCAACTTAGGTTAAACTTTTGGTTGATTCTATAAGTGAGTACCTCTAGAAAATTTTACACATTAAACATGTAATTATAAGTTAAAAATCTGACATCGATTTAGCGTTCCCCAACTTGGGTTTCGTGATCCAAAAACGTATTTTCAAGAGATGAGACATAGTGACTAGAGCACATTTAGTAATTAATCTGAAAACTGTTTTGGAAAATGAAGTAACATCTAAAATGAAAACAATTATATTTCGTTGTAAGTTTTTATGACTTAATTCAGGATTCAATCCAAAAGCTCGTTTACAAAAAATGGCCTAACAAAACGTGTTATTTTACAAAACAATGAATCATATCCAGATCACGAACCAAATATGGCCTAATAATTAAGCAATTTTTTGTTAAAAAAACATCGTTTGGCGAGTCGTATAATGCTATAACTAATAGGGACGAGTTAGCACGGATCGATTTTGGGGGGGGAATGAGCAATTAGGGTTAATTGATAATTAAGATGAAAATGCTGGATTTAGAGTATTAGATAAAGATTATTAGATTAGAGGGAGGGTTAGGTTAGGTGGGTTGAGCCAAAATGTGCTGTAAACTCTTTGTTGTTTATTGAGAGAGATTAGATTCCATAATGTTTTTTAAAAAGAGAGAGATGTAAGTGGTGAATGGGTCCAATGAATTGGAAAAAAAAAATATAAAACACTTCAAATGGAGGATAAAGCTTAATAAAGGTTATGATTTCTGATGCAGCATGAATTGACTAATCACCGTCAAATCTAGTTTTATCTTTTGAGGAAGGGATTTAACGATTCGGTTCCAACTCGGTACTAGGCTGCTATAACCAAAACTATAGTAAATAGGGTTGAATATTTTTTGACCAGTTACGCCTTTAATCCTATTAAAATTAAGGTCGATTTTGATTCATTTTTTAGTTTATATGCAAAAATGTCAAACTAGTAAGAATTAGGGTTTGAAAAATGACCAATTTTATAAACTAGTCTGGGTTAGAACTTGATCATTTTAATCTGCCTAGAGTCGACCCTAATCTTGATAGGAGATTGAAAATTTCTCTACATCCTTGGTCGCAATATTCTCTGCTCTACAACATCCATAGTCCTATTCCTTTTGGGGTTCCTATTCATTCTAAGTACCATAAACAAAGTCACTAAGAACCATAACAGTTGATTTATATAGGTTCTACAAATGATTTACAAATATTAACTTTTCTCCTTTCATGTTTCTGTTTATTTTTTCTTAAATCTTCAACCAAGTATAAAATATTTGAGAACCAAAACGGCATACACTAAGAACTTGGCTAGAACCAGAACCAGAACCGAACCTTGACAGCCCTAATTCTAATTTCTAAAATGTTGCTTTTGTTTGGTGAGAAAAAGACTGAGAGTGGTGGGGATCCATTATTATTATTATTATTGACAAAAAATTGCAACTTTTGTTGGCCCCAATTTGTTTTTTTTTTGTTCTTAATTTCCAGGTAAAAGTTGGGAACAGTAGTAGTTCTTGACATTATATGATGATATTGTTGTTGTTCTGATCGAATCAATTCCACTTTACACGCCCTTGTATTTTGGATTCTTTCGGCTATCATCAACCAAACAATACTTTGGACGGTTAAATAGTTTACTATTAGAATTGGATTCAGTATTCAGCACATGGATTCCAGATCAGTTCCCAGTTTATTCCATTTTCCGTTCCACCTAATTGAGAACCAAAACCGTCACCACTCTATAGTATTGGTTCTGGTTCCAGTGGCCTAGAAGCCCCTTTAATACATGTACTTCCAGAGTTTCGCTGACGTCCATAGAGGAGCAAATTACATTTCGTCAGTTCCGCAACAAAATTAATATTGTAGAAAAATTGCACTCTAAAAATTGATGAGCGTTTTTACATTTATTCAGGATTTCTCACCTATTAAATTCATCTGTGTCACCAAGTAAAATTCACAGAGAGAAGAGAAGTAAGAGTACTATATTATTCATTTCACATTCTCTCAATTCTCAATCGAAATTGACTCTTCCACAATAAATTGTATAGAAGGGTCTTTTAGGGCAAGTCTAATGGAATCTTTAAATTTCAGATCAGAGGATTAAAGCATCTCTAGTAGGATCCCTAAACCATCAAATTCGTCCTAAAATTCCTCGATTAAGAGATCTTTAAAGGAGTGAAGGACTGATCATCGCCACGATTGAATCAACTCCTCATTGAAGAATTGATTTTCGCAATGATGGACTGACAATTGCCACTAGAATACTTGATTTAAGTTTTCAATGGCCTGTTGGAGTCGTAGCAATGGATTGACCATCGTGGAGATATTCTAACCATTGCCACCAGCCTCACTGACTCATATTTATGGTTTTCCTCCTATTTCCTACTATTTAAGCTCCATCTTTAAATCCAAAAATCTCATGTGAAAAGATGAAATTTAGAGGTTCCCACTAAACTTGCACTTACCTAAAGGCGGAATCCAAACTTCTCTAGGGACTCCGCCACTACTTTTACCTCTAGGTTTACAGCTAGAGTCGTCGATTCCAGCCCTGAGTGTTTAACCTGGATTCCATATATGGTGAGTTTCAATTGCATTACCTAAAAGAAATTATTGTTAAAAAAGAAAAAACTATGAAAGTCCTTGGGCCCCCTTCCTTTGGAACGACGGGCGCATGACTTGAAACACATTCTCAATACAATGTTCCGCCGTATAAACCCAGGCACAAACGCATAGAAAGTTATAGACGGAGAAAGAGAGTATTAAAAGTAAGTCTGAGTCAAGGGTAAAAATCAACCCAAGGTCAATCAAGTTCCATTACAACTTGAAAATGAAACAAGTCAACAATCAAATAAAAAAAATGAGTAATGCTATTTAGATCGACTAAATAATATGAGGTCGACACCGGCATTTGATCCGTCCAAAAATCGTTTTTCAAAGAAAATATGTGAAAAACCAACAACAACAATTGGTGGGGAGATGAAATTTTAAATAACAAATTTGTCTCCCACTCAAAGAAAAATTTTCTAGATTTTTCACCTTTTAGACTCATCAATTACCGTCTCCAATTATAAATCGAGGATTAAAAAACCTTTTTTTACTTGACCACCCTTGTCCATAATACTCAAAATTAGTCCTCCAATTAATTTTTAAACCCTAAACCTAACAACACTTTCTCTTCCACTCATGATGATTAACCTTACTTTTTTTAATTTTTCTAAACCTAATAAGAATTCAAATCTAACAAAACTCATTTTACATCTCCGACGCACCGCGTTTCACCAACCTCTACCAATTTGTCAAAAATGGATGGATAATAATAATAATAATAATAATAATAATAATAATAAAATATAATTAAACACGCCCCCGCTAATATATGGCCACCTTTTTTAGATATCGCGGTTCACCTCTTTAATTATGCGATTTACTGTATATCATCGTGTTGATTTTACCCTTTTCATTATGTGATTTACATCACATTATATTGTATAGACTATAGAGTTTACTCTTTCAATTATATGATTTACCATACCAATGCAGGAACCTGCATTACCTTTAAAGGGAGGATCCAAGGTTACCCTAATTGAAATTTGCGCGTGGAGTGGACGATGATCTTGTAACCATGTTTATCCAAGCTACTACGAAACTCAGACCTAGCAACGGGTTAGAGTTAGGATTAAGGTTGGCGACTGCATTTGTTGGGATAACCCTAACAAACAATGATTTTAACAAATCTTATAAAGAATATTACATAAACTGTGACCACCATTTCAAATAGGTTCCTCCTCCTCTTCTTAGTTTTTTTTTTTTTTTTTCAAAACAGGCTACCTCATTGCAAAATGAGGTTTATTATGCCAAGAAGAGGCTAACTATACCAAAGTTCCAAAGCCCAAAAGACTAGACAAAGAAAAGTTGAAACAGTTATGTAGAAATAAATAGGAAGGAGGATCACAAGTTGATAAAGTAGAACAAAGGTGAAATAAGAATATTCTAACAGAAGAAGAAGAAAATGAGATTGGACTTAGAGGTAAAAATTTACATTCCACAAGTTGTTTGAATCATTCTACCCCTACATAGTAAATTTTCACGGGCTGATCTACCATCTTCACAAAAAATTACATCAATATCGAAATTTTTAACCGCGTAAAAATAAATAGGAACTTTAAACTTTCTAAACCATATATTTTTATACTTAATTTCCAATCAATGTTTTATAAGGTTAATTAAAAATTCTGTTAAGCAGATCTTCCTCCATCCTCACAAAGAACTTGCGCTGTAGTATAAGAATAAGTGAGATGTAAATATGTATAAGTAAAAATTTGAGATTAAATATCATTATCGGTATCTAATTTCTACTATTATATTTAGGCTTACATTTGCTCATTTTTAGTCCATATCATAATTGATCACTTCATGTCTGTCTGCGCCTCACAAAAAGGGCGGGCTTCGATAAATCTACTGTAATTTTTACTTCTACTCACTTTATTCTTATAATACATGATTCATCCATACCTTATTCTTATTATATTTATACATGTAGGCGGACGTTGATATAAACGAAGTGTAAGAATAAGTGCCTTGTTAATTGTATAACAAAGTTAACAAGATGTGTTCTCATGATACAAGCGCGGGGAATATTTTCGGACTAGTTGCATAACGGGTCCCACCGAAGAAATCTTTTCGGTCATCAACTTGATAGACACCTACATGATCAATCGATTGTTTGGCTTTTTTTGCAAAAACACAGCTTTCCTACCGAAATTTTTTTCGGTATCATATACCGAATACAAAATCCACCGCCAATTGTAGATTACGGTCCACCTGAAAATTCACAAGAACTGTCGATTTTGATTTCGGAATACGTTACCGAAACTTTTTCGGTTGGAATAGACTACGGGGCTTAATGATGGAAGGCATAATCAAGTTGTGGGACCCAATGTTCCCTACAATAGTATCATGTGGATGTAATAGTTTAGCATTTCTCATGATTACCAATTTAAGCTTCTCTTCTAATATTATTATGCATATTTACCTTAATACTTAGAAAAATTCTCTCGCTCTTTTTTTTTAAACTAAAATTCTCATTTGTAATAATTAATAAAAGCTTTTTAATTAGAAAGCAAATTTTATTTATTTAACAAAAAATACTTAATTATCTTTTCATATAAAAAAAGAATGAAAATTTTTCATTAAAAATAGTTAAATTATGGTTTTATATATGATCAATTCTTTTGGTGTTTAAGCTCTGATGATAATAGAACCCGCAAATTAACGCCCTGTTACCGTTACTAACTATTAACTGAATATACCACGTAAAAATTCAGATTTTCTTTTAATTTTAATTTTCAACTGCTAATCTAAAAATTAGAAAAACCCACTTAAAATTATAACACTGTTAAGAAAACATTATTGAATTTAAATTAATTAATAATTTTTTAATCAAGTGAACGTAAAGCAAGTTGCCATGGCGCAATAAGGCAGGCCGTCGATAATCATCGATAACATACAGAAGGAACCGAAACCATTAGGTTGACGTTGAGTACATGGCTCATAACCGCGCTGTTATATGTTAAATTAGCGATCGATATAATACTAGAACGGGACATTTTTATACAACTAATTAAGCATGTTTTATCACTAATTAAACAATGATGAAAATGATATCAAATCCATTTATACTCAACAATATACATATATTCCCAATAACTTTGGCAGCTGACAAAGACAAAAATCATAAAAAGTACATATTTTAAAAAAAAAAAACAGGCAAAACAAAATTTGTGTATCTAATTAACCCTAGTTTTGTATATATATAGTATATTTCATGTGGCTTATATATAGTACTATATAAGTTAATTAAGGAACTGATCAGCTGCTCAGACTTCTTCTTGCTGGTTATATGTGGGGTAACTAGGTTGAGTTGATGAAGAAGGGATGGGTTTTAATAGGAACCTAGGTTTGTCATCTCCGGCCATGATTACGGCGATCTTCGGCTCCAACTCGGGCGGTGGAAGGACGGGTTTTATGGGCTTTTCGACGTCTTCAATGGGTTGACGTGAATTAGTAGATGATGACTGCTTGCAGTATGCATAGAGGAGGACTAGTAATGATAAAGCAATGAGGCTCATCATGGCAACTATGCCTGCAAAGATGTATGGCGTCGGAGAATTCCATCGCCAGATTCTGGTAGCTGCTGCCCCAACAGGTGCACTCACTGGTGTCATCTCTTTCTCTCTCTCTCTCTCTCTCTCTCTCTCTCTCTCTCTAGATTAATTTGCTGGTGAATTGGTGATATTAAATGACTCTCTCTCTCTAGTTTTCTCTCTCTAGCTTAAATTTCTGCTGTAATGAAATGAGGTTCATAGTAATACATATTTATAGCTGATCAGAAAATGAATTACCTAGTGCTTAAGATTAGGAAAAAAATACATGGTTTTAGAAATTACTAAAATACCCTCATTTGATTCTAAAAGTGTAATTAACTTAACTTGATTGAACTTTAAAATTACAAGGAATTGAGGGTCTTTTGTGGAATAGTATTCTTGGTTTATTGGAGTTCCAAACATACCCAAGTGTTTTAAATAATTATTATTTATTCAACTACTCCGGGAGAAAGAATTGCCCATTTATGAACCAAAAATTGCGCAAAAATATGTCCTATTCTCTTAATCTTTCTAAGCCAAACAACAGATAGCTATAGTTTGGTTTTGTCTATCCTGGAATATCTATCACTTAAAATTAGGGTAGAAATATGCAAAAACTAATAAAATAAAAATCATATGGCCATATAAAAAAAATTGTGATGAGTAAAGGGTATTTTAGTCTTTCTCATAAAGACAAAATTATTAATTAAATTTATTAATATCTAGAGTATATTTTCACTTTTGTTTTTTTTTTTTTTAAAAGAAAGCTCATAGTTAGCCATGGCCAAATTAATTTGTATGGTTTTGCAAATGAAGGGTAATTATATAATTTAACTATGTAACAAATTAAGAAGAAAAGAGGAAAGAACCTGTCCTCTCTACATCTTTAGTTATCCAAAAAATAGGACCCACAAATAAATGTTCCCTTAGGATTTTACTATGGAAAAGGCTAAACTTACTGCATTTTCTTACAACAAACTTTATTGTCTAGTTATCCCACGGTTCTGAAATAATTTCATACCCTTCGTGATTTACATCATTCTCAAATTGACGCAAATACCCTCCTAAATAGCCTTTGTAGTAAGGTTTGCAGTAAGTGTTAGCATCACCGTTTCACTATTAATTTTTTTACTCCTTTTGTGCCATAAACCATAGAATTGGGATGCGTCCAAAACTTTCCATTTCCTTTTTTAGAATGACCAATAACTCCTTCATTGTATTTAAAAATGAGAAAAACAAAAGCCCTTTTTAGGGTTTTAGAAGGATGAACAAACAAACTACCCTTTGTGAAGTATAGTTGTTAGTTTGGATTTCAGTTCCCCATGAACGTAAAATTTGAAACAGAATGAAGAAGATATTGACATCTATCTAATTCTGTGTTCTTTTCCTTCTATCTTTCTAATTCTTTTCAGTATTTCATTTTTTTTATGATAGTTTAAACCATTACATGAGGAGTCTCAAAGGCTTGAACTCAAGACCTCCCCCATAGAGGAGGGGATGCCTAACCATCCTGGCAAACCTAGATTGCCCAGTATTTCATTTCATGTATCCCCTATTTTCGGTCATCATAGCACATGTTTTTTTCAATTGATATTAGAACACATGTTTTTGTTTTTAATGTAACAATTTTTTGCGATTTGATCGATCTGTCGCCGCCTATAACAACTGTGCTAACCACATTTAGATATACAATTGTAAAATTAAAGTCGTAATAATAAATAGATGAAGGCGAGCTTGATATCAACGATCATCGACTTTATCAACCCTAGCTAAACCCCCCTTTTAATTAGATGATCTGTTAACAATGCGGATAATTTTTATTTTTTTTAATGACCGGAATGTCTAGTCTTCAGACCTCTTAGAACACCAGACTAGTCCCTGGAGTAGTGCTTTTCTCCTGTTAGCAGTTATCAGGTAGATCTGTAAATTAATCGTACAGAGCTGGCTACCAAGGAGATTCGAACTCCCTAAGATGTCCAGACCAGTAGACCTGCTCCTAGACCACCTGACTAGTCTTCGGGGTAGTGCATTCCTCCTATTAGCAGTTACCGAATAGATTTGGGGAATTAATCCTACGAAGTTGGCCACTAAGGGGATTCAAACTCTCAACCTCTATGTTTGTGAAGTGAGTGTTACACATTAGGCCATCCCCTTATGGTTACAATACATATTAAAATGATCGGTCTATACTCTTTTCTTTTTCTTTTTCTTTTTTTTTTTTTAACAAATAAGGCTAAAATTAGGATAGGAATCAAATTCACCATTTTTTTAAATTTGCCCACCCTCAAACCACACTAATTTAGATGGAATCACCATTGGGCTCGTCAGCAATTGTGCGTCATTGAATAGCATTGATTCCTTGGGTTGTTACGGTGAGATCAATGATAACTTTGTTTAATTATCCTAAAGTATACTTAAGTCCCTTTGTTCCAACCAAGAAAGAAGTGTTCTAGTATTTTACTTTCACTTTTTTCTAGGGTATTCTCTAATCAATCAAAATAAAGGAAGAAAATTAACATTAACAGAGGTAAATTAGTGGTCGAATTGTATAATTAGTAGTTAATGGGATCGAGAAAGTAGGGTTTCGATTCTTCTCCTATGTTAAAAAACTAGCTTTACCAGTATACTTAATCCATTGCAAATTAATAATATTTACTGGTGAAATAGGTCTGTTAGGAATTTTTTGGTTTCTTGGTGGAAAGAATTTTTGGTTTCTTAGTGGAGGGTAAAATTCCTAATTGAGTCAATTTATAAACAAGGATAAAGGTAGGGTTTTAAAAAAAAAAGATTATGATGGGACCACTGATTAATTATAAATACAAGTAACTGTGTACAAGAAAAACACTACTCACTAGCAGAGACTACAAATCCTAATGGGCTAAGAGAAAAGAGAAATAAACTGAAAATTAATGGATGGACCCAAGTAAGTGCTATCAACAATAACAAATTTGAGTGTTATGAAATTGGAATGTATAATGTTAGGGTTATATAAATTGACAAAAATGCGACTTGTTGGCTATGAGTCTGACATGCAAGAACCGTATCAAACACACCACATACGAGTGACCACTTTATTTTAGAGGAGATTGAAGGGACTTTTTTGAGAAGTGCTCTAAAAGACCTGGAGACCACTTTATTTTAGAGGAGATTGAAGGGACTTCTTTGAGAAGTGCTCTAAAAGACCTGGAGATTATAACGTTGCTTATGAAGCAACAACAACAACAACAACAAACAAATTAGCAGTTCCATAAAAAATCTTCCCTAGCATTACTTTTGCCCTAATAGTCAATAAATAGAAAATTTGGTAGCAACAAACCAATCAAACACAAAAAATTGCGACAACAAACTACTTAGTTTATGATTAGCTAAGGTCATTTATACATTGACGACTACTGAAACTCGTCTTCTACTTAAAGTCCAAATTGCATGCCACGTGTATTGGAATGATGACGTGGTGGATTAGGATGAAATAGCTTAGTGGAGTATTAGGTGGTGGTTTGTAAATGTGGGCCCTTTTTGGATTAGAAAAGAGAGAGAGAGAGAGATATAGGTATTAGATCTTGTTAAGTACTGTGGGTTTGTGAATCCTTCCCCAAATGGAGAATAAGTTTAAAGTAAAAGAAATTATGGTATGATGTTATTCTCTCTCTTTTACCTTCTGAATTCTAATATATAGTGCTGTATATCTTTTATTTTATCTTGTGGCTTTTTGAATATCTTATGTTGATTATTCTTAACACGTCC